>JADRCD010236143.1:0-23673 GCA_019843815.1 Montemys delectorum
CATGGTAGCCTTCCTGTGACTGGATGCCAGAGGAGGCACGGAGCTGGACAGATCCTCAGATGTGACACACGTCCCGCCTGTCAGCTCTGATGCTGTAGAAGGACACAGCCCAGTGAAGTGCAACACAGGTCAAACTGGAAATGTCTGCACTCGGGTTACAAGCTCTAAAGCCTCAGGCTCGGCTCAGATCTGTCCAGAGAAAGGAGCTTGGGGGCCTTCTCAGGCCAAAAAGGAACCTGATTGGTTGGCCTGGCCTGTTCGAGCCTTTCTCTCTCCCTGTGTACCACCTGATTGGCTCTGGATTCCCTGCATACCACCTGATTGGCTAGCCTAGCCTGTCGTATCCTTCTTCTTTCCCTGATTCCCTGTGTACCTTTTTCATGGGATGTGTACCACAGCAACTTTTGAAGCCACCTTTGAGCTGGTCCTTGCCACAAGGAGAAAACCTAGGGACAAAATTCTACATGGATCCGCTAATCCCACAACCAGAATCCATCAGACCTCTATGTGCGGGAGATCGAAAATAACTTCCACATTGCCCTCATATCTAGACGGGCAAATAGACTGGGTGACGTCACAGGCCAGCGAAGGATTCAAACATTCTCCTTCCTGTTTCCCTTCAAACATTCCTGCCTGAAGCACTCTCCCCTTTCAGCCACAGTCCAAAGTGGGCTGAGGTTGGGGGAGGGGGTGGGTGCACAGCGCATCAGCGCAGCGCTTGCCTGGTATAGGGAAGGTCCTGGGTCCCCCCTTCCCTAGCACTGAAACCGTGAAAACAAAACAAACAACAATGAAAAAGCCAAAGGGCAAAACCAAAAACCAGAATAGAGCCATTTCATCAGTGTATTCAGTCAACAAACTTAAGGTTTCTCCTTTGACTTCTATAGTAGGTACTGAGCATGCCCAGCCCCTAGAGACCGCGTTCTTCCTTGAGCCCCTCCCTGCCTGAGTCGTCCTAGGGACGCTACACATGCTGCTTGCACAGCATTGCAGAGGAGCACGCCTGCCTCCTCCATTTTTGCAAAGCCCCCAGCCACTCCCTTTCTTGGTCCCGGCTCACTGTCGTTCCCAGCCTTTTACACGTCAGTGGTGAGACTCTTTCTTTCTAGAGGCCATGCTGTGTAAACCAGCTTGTCTGGAGGAGGGACGTGGGGAAGGAACCTGGAGCCCTCGTCCTAGCTCTTCCTCTGTAGCCACTTCTGGGCAGCTGCTAGGAGAAGCCCAGGGCTCCCTAGAATATAGTTTGCAAATTACTGTACTACAGAAAAGCCCAGGAGCTGGAAAGACTGTAGAGTACAGGCCTTCCCGTGTGGCAAAAGCTGTAGGATCTGATAATCGTGTGAGGAGATTAGTATGGCCAGATCTGGAGACGAGCACCAATCCCACCAGAGAGTACCGCTGCTGTTCACAGACACAAGACAGCGACTCCACCATTCCCAAAACAGGGGGCTCGGGAGGCTCCACGTGGCTCCGGATGGCTAGCTTCCAGGAAGTGAGTCACTACAGACCAGAAAGACTTCAGGTCCCGCTGAGACATGGATGGTCCCCACTTCTTGATCCCCACAGCTTTTCATGACGTGTAAAGGCGCACCACAGATCTGCAAGCCTTTGGCTCCTCTGGACTCTCTAGTGTTTCCGATCTTATCAGATACAGATGTGTGTCCTGCAAGGTCAGGACAGACCAGGCAAGAAGCTGGCAAAAGGGAGCTAGTGTCTGTGCATATGGGCACCAGTGGCTGCTGAGAGTGTGGGCCTGTGAAAAGCAAAGGTTGATCAATTAGCAAGAACAGCCTCAGGCCACCAAGATTCCTTATAAGCACACCTCTATGTTCAGCCCCTCTACACATGTCCCAGGCTTCAAGAAGCAGCACTTCCCACTACCCATGGCAAATTCTGTTCTCTGTGCACTTGAACAAGCCAACAAGCAGAGGCCTTGTAGACTGACACATGGGAAGAGATGGGCAGCATATTCTTATCTATACACAGAAGTTTATGTAGCCTGCCTGAGTTGACTTCAAACTCACTTTGTAGATGAAAATTACCTGGAACCCCCGATTCTCCTGCCTCTGCCATGTACATGTCTCTGTTGTATAGCAGTTTTCTCCTGATTGAAATATTCCACCCTGTAAGGAAGTTCCTTAAGATACAGGAAGTTCTAAAGGACAGTTCATTAAGAACCAGGAAATAGCCGGGCAGTGGTGGAGCATGCCTTGAATCCCAGCACTTGGGAGACAGAGGCAGGCAGTTTTATGAGTTTGGGGCCAGCCTGGTCTACACAGAGAAACCCTGTCTCAAAAAAACAAAAAGTTAATATCCATAAGAACCAGGAAATAGACAACTCACAAGTCTCAGGAAAGTCCTTGAAACTTACCAGATTCACAGGACCCTTTCCTTTCCCAAGGATACATCACATTAAGGGGTGTTGGAGAAAAGAGACTCTCCAACTTAAGGGGCTGCCTCCAAATTCTGTAGAAATCCAGGGTTCCAGCTTTCATAAGATGTCCCACACACTGGGATGGGCTTTCAGTGATGTAGCTGCCTTTGAGTGATCCAAGCTTCTGATAGTAACCCTTCACCCATGCTGCTATCCGTGATCCCAATAAACTCGTTGATTCCCCCAAGTTGAACGTTGGCCTTAGTATTACTTTGGCCTCTTGTCAGTTCTCTATCTGGGAAGAGTAGACCTCTGTTCACATCACCCTAAACTGGTGCCACCTAATCGCCACCATGCCTGACTAAGTGATACTCTGGAGCCTTTTTTTATGTGTTCTGCTTCTCGTGAAGCCCAAGAACCATCTAGTCCCTCATTTCACAGTCAGGGAAACTGAGTCCCAGAAGGAGGAAGAAGCTGCAGCTTCGTAGTCTGGCAGCTTGCCTACCTCCACTGGGACCCTCGTTGCCGTCCATGTTGGCTTTTGGCTTAGGTGGAGTTCCTGCCAGGCAGTGTCAAGCTTTACTCCTCTGGAGGGGTCCAGTGCCTGGAAGGACCTGGGAGGACCTGGAATGACCTGGGACGACCTGGCAAGAAGATGAAACAACAGCACAGAGCCCACCGTACAGCAGGAGCTTAGTGGGCAGCACCACCACAAACAACAGGGCTAAGTCACATGGGGAGCTTCCCCAGGCCCTGTCTCCCTGTCCCCAAGCAGCAACAGTTTCCAAACCAGTGCTGGAAGAGGGGGAGGATGAACAGGGTGTGGCGCGGTCATTAGCGGGCACCCGAGGATGTGCTGTCTTCACAGGGAATCTTTGTTTTCCGTGTGCTTCCCCCACCCCCCCACAGTGGCTCTATGGGCGACATAGTGACTGTTCAACAGGAAAAGACCAGCCCAGCCCCAGGATTCTATCATCACCCAGAACAGGGCTTGTTTGTGCAGCCTGAACAAGATGAAGAGGCCCCAGGACAGAGGCCAGAACCCAAGGTGTGGGCGGTATACAGTGTGACCCGGGCCATGAAGAGGTCAGATTTAGGTCTCAGAGGTACCTGATAGATCCCATGACCCAGGGGAGCCATCTGACCAGTAGCAAGCAGGTCACCCGACCTCCAGAAGCCTCAGTATCTAAGCCGATCTTGGAGCATCCTCCTGGTAAAGGAGAGTGTCTTCGTCAGAGTTTTATTTCTGTAAAGAAACACTACGATCATAACCGTAGCAGCTCTTTTCTTAAAAAGAAAAACATCGGGGCTTGACTTACAGTTCAGAGGTCTAGTCCATTGTCATCATGACAGGAAGCATGGTGACATGCAGCAAGACACGGTACTGGAGAAGGAGCTGAGAGTTCTATAAGTGGATCCCGAGGCAGCAGGAAGTGACTGCCGCCCTGGGCATGGTTTGAGTATCTGAGACTTCAAAGCCCACCCCCTAGTGACAAACTCCCTCTAACAAAGCCACAGCTACTCCAACAAGGCCACACCTCCTTGTTGTGCCACTCCCTATGGGCTAAGAGGGTCATTTTTTATTCAAAACACCAGGGAGGGACTATGAAAATACCATGGAGCCGGATCTACCAGCTAGGTTCCGGGGAGGATACACACTTGTACGCTTCCCTGTGGGTACAGATGCTTCTGTGGGAGGTGACCAATCAGAGAGTGTGAGATGGATAGGGTTGGAGAACGGAGCCAAGAGAGGAAGAAGCCAAAGAGGAAAAGAGATCTTGGGAGCTGCTTTTCTGAAAGAGACTGGGGCAACCCAGGGTTGGGGCTCTCAGATGGAGTCCCAGAGAAGGCAGTAGGGATATGTGGTAGCATATCTGGGCCAATATGAGTAGTTTTTCCAGGAATGGCAAGAGGGCTAAGCAGGTAAAGGCACTTGCTGCCGAGTCTGACGACCTAAGTTCAATTTCTGGAACCTGCATGACAGGAGAGAACTGACTCTTGGAAGTTTGTCCTCTGACCTCTACATGGACATGGTGGCACAAGTGCTCACATGCCCTCCCACAATACTATTTGTAAAATTCAATTGATCAATACAATAAACTTTAACAAAGAAAGAAGTCACGTATCGGGTTGGAGAGATGGCTCAGCGGTTAAGAGCACTGACTGCTCTTCCAGAGGTCCTGAGTTCCATTCCGAGCAACCACATGGTGGCTCACAGCCATCTGTAATGGAGTCCAATGCCCTCTTCTGGTGTGTCCTGATGACAGCTACAGTGTACTCATATACATAAAATAAAGAAATCTTAAAAAAAAAAATTACGTATCGAGGAGAGCTTCTCCCCACGCAAGTGTGAGAACCCAGGTTTAATCACTTAGAATTCACTAGAAGTCTCCTGATGCTTCATAAGGCCCCAGGCCTGGCCTAACAAAGCAAGCACACTCGGTGACTTAAACAGCCACAGTATTTCACAGTTGAGGAGGCTAAAAGTCCAAGCTCAAGGGTCAGGCTGGGCTCTCTACAAGTCTGCAGACCATGCCGGCCTCTTTCCTAGCCACCTCTAGCAGCCAACATCACTGGGTGATAGTGGTTTCATGGCCTTTGCTGGAGCTTCCTGACTGTCCCCCTTTCCCCACTGCCTTCACACTGCCTTCCCTGTATGCAGCTGTGTCCAGGTTTGTCCTGTCTGTAGGGACACAGTCCCATTGGATCAGAGCCATTCTGTGACCTCATTTAAACATGAATACATCTGCACAGACCTGCCTCCAAAGAGCGTGACAGTCCAAGGGGAGGAATTCTGGTTTGTTGTTGTTGTTTTGGTTTTGGTTTTGGTTTTGGTTTTTTTTTGTTTGTTTGTTTTGTTTTTGTTTTTTTTTTTGTTGTTTTTTTGAGACAGGGTGGAGCCCTGGCTAACCTGGAACTCACTCTGTAGACCAGGCTGGCCTTGAACTCAGAAATCTGCCTGCCTCTCCCCACCGCCCCCCACCCCCCAAGTGCTGGGATTAAAGGCATGTACCCAACCCGAGGTGAGAAATTCAATGTGCCTCTTAGAAAGGGGAAGCAGAGCACAGGCTTCAGAGACATGTCAGCTGTCCACATGGACACTTAGGACTTCGATGACGTTGGTGCAGAGCAGGTGAAAACTATCGGGGGGCCGGGTGGTGGTGGCGCACGCCTTTAATCCCAGCACTTGGGAGGCAGAGGCAGGCGGATTTCTGAGTTCAAGGCCAGCCTGGTCTACAGAGTGAGTTCCAAGACAGCCAGGGCTACACAGAGAAACCCCGTCTTGAAAAACCAAACCAAACCAAACCAAACAAAACAAAACAAAACAAAACAACCAACCAAACAAACAAACAAAAAAACCCCAAAACTATGGGGGAAACTGAAGGACCTACAAGGACCTTTTGGTACCAAGAGATGGAGCTAAGGAGGCTCTCTTAGTTTGAGTTTTACTGCTGTGAACAGACACCTTAACTAAGGCAATTCTTATAAAAAGAACAACATTTCGAGGCAGGCAGATTTCTGAGTTCGAGGCCAGCCTGGTCTACAGAATGAGTTCCAGGACAGCCAGAGCTATATAGAGAAACCCTGTCTCGAAAAGTCAAAAACCAAAACCAACCAAACAAACAAACAAAAGAACAATATTTCATTGGGGCTGGCTTACAGGTTCAGAGGTTCAGTCCATGATCATCAAGGTAGGGGACATGGCAGCTTCCAGCCAGGCATGGTGCTGGAAGAGCTTAAACTCCCACCTCTTATTCCGAAGGCAGCTGGGACAAGGGTCTCAAAGCCCATGTCCTCTGTGACACACTTCCTCCAACAAGGCCACACCTACTCTAACAAGGCCACACCTCCAAATAGTGCCACTCCCCGAGCCAAGCCTCATCAAACCACCACAGAGGCATTCCAAGAAAATCCCAGTTCTGTTCTGTAGGGATGTAGTAGCTGCCATTAGGGGAGGGTCCTATCCCAGCAGGCACTGGGCTAGTCACAATGCCCATTCCACCTTCCTCAACCAACAGTCATGAGAAGAAGGTAGCATCATTTATCTCCATGTGCAAACTGAGCCTCAGATGGCCAAGTCTTGATCAAAGCTGTACAGCTGTAAGCGGAGGAGCCAGGGCTGTGCCTGCAGAGGCCTGTCACCCCAGCTATTCCGGGAACTAAGGCAGGAGGGCCACATATTAAAGGTCAACATGAGGTACAGATGCAATTAAAGGTCAGTCTGGGAAGCTTAGTGAGATCTTGTCTTAAAATAAAAGGACCGGAGATATAGCCCAGTAGTAGAGCCTCTGACTGTAATCCACCAGTGAGGGGCTGGGAGCGTGGCTCAGTGATAAAGTGTTTGCCTAGAATCCACCAGGGTGTCAGTTCTCTCCTTCCACCATGTGGGTTCCAAGACTTGAACTCAGGCTTGGCAGCAAATCCCTTTACCCACTAAGCCCTCTCATCAGCCCCATGCTCAGCTATTCAATCCAGGTTCTAGCCAGTGAATGACCAGAAATGGACAGGAAGTAAATAAAGAAAGCTCTCTCTGCTAAAAATGGCACACGGCTCTGTGTAAAAGAGAAACCTACAGAAAAGCTAGAGGAATTAATAAGTTCCACAACATCACGGAAGAGATCAATGTTTAAAAGTCAATTAGGTTTCTACTTACTGACAACAAACAGCTGAAACTTTAAAAATTTGAGTAGCATGCACAATAGCATTGAAATACAAGGGTATGTAGAAAGAGATCTGACAAAAGAGATGATATTTCTGAACACACCATAGATGGCATTGCTGATACAAATTAAACACCCAATATCGTTAAGATATCAGATCCCCAACTTGATGTAGAAACAGGAGGCAATCACGGTCCCAGGGGGCTTCTTAGCTGACATTCAAGGGTTGTCATGAAATTTACATGGAAATTTATGTGGAATAGAGTAGTCAGAACTCCCTTGTAAGAGAACAACCAAGCTGGAGAGTGAATGTTGCATGATGTCAAGACCCATTAATAAAGATGCACCATCAAAACAGAGCAGAGTGGAGTAAGGGTGGATGAAGGAAGACGTAAGGTATCACCTGCCCACGGGGGCACAAGGGCATGTTGGATACAAAATGGTCTTTTTTTGTTTGTTTGTTTTTTAAGATTTATTTACTCATTTGATGTATATATATGAGACACACCAGAAAAGGGCAACAGACCCCACTACAGATGGTTGTGAGCCACCATGTGGTTGCTGGGAATTGAACTCAGGAACTCTGGAAGAGCAGTCAGCACTCTTAACAGCTGAACCATTTCTCTAGCCCCAAAATGGTCTTTTCAACAAATTATGCCAAGATGTTTGGATATTTGAAGACAAAAAAAAAAAAAGAAGAAGAAGAAGAAGAAAGAAAGAAAGGAAGAAAGATAAAAGGAAGGAAGGAAAGAAAGAAAGGAAAGAGAGAACCAAAGAAGAGAAAAGAAAAGAAAAAGAAAAGAAGGCTGAGGAAGACAGAGAGAAGAGGGAGGAGAGACAGAGGACATGGAGGAGGAGGGGCGAGGAGCTCTATAACTTGGAGCCTTGTGCGATGTTCACAAAAAGTAACTCAGGGGCTGGAGAGATGACTCAACAGTTAAGAGCACTGGATGTTCTCCCGGAGGACCAGGGTTCTCTTCCCAGCACCCACATAGTATCTCACAATCATCTGTAGAGGACCTAACACCCTATTCTGGTCTCCTCAGACACCAGGAACATTCATGATTCGCTTAAAATAAAAATTAAAAACAAACACAATAACTCAGCATGGATCATTGACCCAGATGCTAAACTTGTAAAAAAAAAAAAAAAAAAAAAAAAAAACCTGTATGTTTTCTAGAAGAAAATGCATCTTCCTGGAAAATTTTTTTTCTCCCTGAGTACAAACCTGTTGTAGCACAAAATAAATGCCTGGGGTCTGGCTAGATTATTAATAATAGAAATATGAGGCTTACAGTTCTGGAGGCTAGGGAGTTCAAGGTCACATGCAGTGTCTGGGCAGGGCCTGCTTCATAGCTGGCGTTTTGTTACAGCATCCTCACCTGGTAGAAACAGTAACATTCTATTCTCACTTGGTAGAAGAGGTGGAAGGGCCGACATAATTGTCTGGAGGGCAGAGCTGTAAGACCTATTTACCTTTTGTCTTAGTTACGGTTTCCACTGCTGAGAAGAGACACCATGACCAAGGCAACTCTTATAAAGGACAACGTTTAATTGGGACTGACTTACAGATTCAGAGGTTCAGTTCATGATCATCATGGTGGGAAGCATGGCAGCGTCCAGGCAGGTGTGGTGCTGGAGAAAGAGCCAAAAATTCTACGTCTTGATTTGTCAGAGGACTGTCTTCCAGGCAGCTAGGAGGAGGGTCTCAAAGCCCACCCCCACCGTGACACACTTCCTCCAACAAGGCCACACCCACTCCAGCAAGGCCACACCTCCTAACAGTCCCACACCCTGGGCCAAGCATATTCCAACTACCACTGCATGGCTTTCCCATGCCATCACCTTGGAGACTAGCTTTCAGAATCTGGATGTTAGAGGGGTGCAGACATAAATACCTCCCACTTCAGATCTAGAGCAGAGGAAGATGTCCGTTCTTGGCTCTTCTGTCCAAGTGATTTTAAACAGCACAGGCGAGAAAAATAAATACTCTTTAAGACAATTGGAAAGGAGCTGAAAGGTGCTGTATTTTAACCCAAAGGCTGTATGTCTGGCCTAGAGAGCAAGGGAAGTCCTGAATAAATGTGTATTCTTGACATAGTCCCCAGTACCTAAACCCCATGAGAGTCGCAAAGGTTTTCCCAGATGAGGCTCAGAGGGACAGCAAAGCCTTCTGGTCCAAGTACAAATGCTGACAGTCTGTGCAGAAAATATCTGCCAGAGCCTTCTACCCCCAGGTGTTAATGGCAGGAAGACTGCTCACCGACAGAGACCACTCCTACTGAGGTTAGCTGAGCCAGCCTCCTTGTGTATCAGGAACCACCCCACCTCCTTGTTCATGTGGACGCAATAGTCCAACCTCCCTGTCCACCTGCAGAGAATATACATACTCAGAGCTTCGAAGATGCCAAGGCTTCTCCATCAGAGAGCCCAGTCCACCAGGTCCCAGTTTCTCTACGGGTCTCTGTGTTGGTCTTTTCTTCATTTGGGAGCCTCCCTCGGGTCAGTCCCTGGAACTGAGCTGGATGTGTCAGTCTGGAATTTAAAAGCCCTTGAGGAAAAAAAAAAAAAAAGAGCAGTATCAGTTTGCTGCTGCAGTCAGTTGAAGGATATACAAGATCAATAGATAAAATCAATTGCACCCACCCACCCACACACAAACAAACACACACACACACACACACACACACACACTACTAGGACATGTGATTGAAAACATTTTAGTTGCATACAAATTAAAAAATATTCATACCTGTAATAGGAATCTCTGTCCCAAGTTATAAAGCAACCCTGAGGCAGGGCGGGGAAAAAACAAACAAGAAAAGAGAGATGCTGCTTGTGTTTGGACAAACGGGATGTTAATATGCGATGTTGATAAATTGATGTCTGCATTCAATGCTATCCTACAGGAATCCCCAAAGTTCCTTTGTTAATAATAATAATATCAATATTAGTATTTCTGGGCTCTAAGGAACAGCTACCACCACCACCCCCCCTTTTTCCTGCAACCTTAGCTCCCTGTGTAAGTGCATGGAATAGTATTTGGGGGTTGCCAATTGAAGGCACTCATGAAACTCTCAATGGACTGTCAGAATTAAAGTTCAGCTCAGTTGGAAGAGACCCAGGAAGAAGAGAAACAGGTCCGAGGACCTCAGGTTACTTGAACAGGGCCCAGCCTAGGAAACGAACAAAATTCTCATTTGGGAAAGAGACAAAGATCCTCTGATCTTTGGGTGGGGTATTAATCAGAGACCTGCTGTCTGCCAAAGACCTGGGGCTAGCCACGGGCTAGCAAGCATCCAGGGCCTAACCCCTTTTGTAAAAGCCACTGTATTTCCATGTGCTCAGAATGACATAACCCAGGTGCAGGCCTGCCTACCCGGGAGCAGCTCTGAGTTCACCTGTCTCTGGGGGCATCAGCACACCCCAGGGTAGACCTTCTATATCACAGTTACGCTGTGTCTTTCCTCCTGAGGGCTAGTTTGCTCCAACCCCTCTGTCTGCCCTGCCGGCACTGACCTGGAATGAAGTCAGATCTCAGAGTTCCTTCCTGAGGGAGACAGCCACGTCCTTCCTCTGGTCATGGAACCTCTGGCGTGACAGTGAACGAGAGTCCTGAGACCATACCCATGATCCCACTGAGCTGACAGCATCTCTAAGCCTTCCAGGGGCCTCTACATGTGAGCTTAGATGTTTCATGCCAGCATATAAAGCCTGATGGTCATGGGAAAGGACCGTGAGGTACACGAACAACATCATGAATGCCTCGTGTAAGCTTGTAGGATGGCTCAACCAGTGTAGATGCTCAGTGAGCAAGCCAGGTAATCTCAATTCCATATTCAGAGCCCACATAAAAGGTGGAAAGAAGGAACCCACTCTCAAAGTTGACCTCTGACCTCTACCTGTGTCCCCTACCATGATGAATACAATTTAATTAATAATAAATCAGTTTAATAATAATAAATCTATTATAATTTTAATAAATGTTACAATTATATATGAAATTTAATAATTAGAATAACATTTGGCACCTATAAAATAAGGCACGGAAAATACATATGTGTTCTGATTGGATATCTGTCTTATGGTAACCACATATTTCTTCATAACTAGAAACAAATTAGGGTACAAGAATTATGTGTTTGAGGTCTGGAAAGACAGCTTAGCAGAAAAGGGTACTTGCCACTAAGCCTCAAGCCTCGAGTTCCATTCCTGGGACTCACATGGTGGAAAAAGAGAAATCCAGCTCCTAAGAATTGTCCTCTGACCTACAGGCACTTGCTGTAAGCAGGAGCCCCAGTGGGGATACACACAATGGACAGATAAGTGAGTGTTCCCTGGTCATGAATCATTCCCATTTTGTTACATGCTATCAAACCTGCAGACACTATTGCTTCCTCTACTTGTGAAATGAAAGTTCATTACATATTTTGTATTGTTTACACACACCATATCAATTGACTTATATCTTTAGCATAGGAAAATTGATTAAGTTGGGGGATTATCGTCTTGTCATCAGCCACGTAATCTGCGTAGCCAGGCAATGTTTTTGACGGTTTTATATTTAGACAAGTGCACACTGCATTCCCATTAAGATTTATTCTCGCTGTTAAAAACGTAACTATCTGATTCCAAGACAGGTTGAAACATAGATTGTCAAAATAATATTAAAAGCTGCAAACGGGGTAAGAGACTTGAAGATGAACTCTAAACCTCTGAAGGGCCAACACGACGGCTCTTGACACCAAGCCTGAAGACCTGAGTTTGATCCCAGGGCTTACACTGATGGGAAGAGAGAACCAACTCTCACAAGTTGTCCTCTGATCTGACATGTGCCTCCCACACTAAACAAACAAAGAAACCTAATTAAAACACTATAATCTATCATAACACATAAAGTGTGGTGTTATGGTACCATCCTCAAGAGTCCAGAGCAGAGCATAGCCCACTGATTCTGATCCAAGCGTCCACAGCAACTCAGTGCAGAAGGAAATCTTCCCAAAAGACGGCACTGGAGCTTCCAGTTAATTGTGTGGAGAAAGGGCCACCTTTCCCTGTCGGTGAAGAACAATCAGGACTGTCTCACACACCTAAACACAAGGCTGATTACCTGGAAGGAAACAGGAGATACAAATGACCATGCTCACAAAAGAAACATTAAAAATCTGCTCTACTGCCAATCTTTAAAAATTAGACGTAGTGAGAGGCGGAGTCGGAAGGAGAAGGATCCGGTGTTCAAGGCTAGCCCGGACTCTGTGAGACCCTCTCTCAAAACAAAAACCAAAACAGAAAAGCAAAACTAAAACATTGTTGCGCTTTGAAAGACATTGTTAAGAAAACCGAAAGACAGGTTGCAGACTCCCGGGAAGACTCACCTCACCTCTAGCTGACACAGGTTTTGTACATATTAAATTTAAAGAATGCCTGCCAGTCAGCAGGACAACCAACCCAATAAAAATGAAGCTATAGATTTCAACAGACCCTTCAGGAGAAAGATTATTAAGTGGCTGATAAGCACATGGAAATGTGCCCAGCATCAGCTCAGTAACCAACGGGGATGGAGCAACTGAAACTAAATTGGCATCACTTTCGTCTCCCGGCTAACATGGAGTGACGGTCGAGCATATCAAACGTTGGTAAGGGTGTAGAGCAACTGGGCTCTCGCACACGGCTGATAGGTGATTAAATGGCAGCAACTTTTTTTTAGAAAGTTTTGCCAATTTTATTTTATTTTTAAAAAAATGTATGTGTGGTCTGGAAGGATGGCTTAAGAACTCTGAGTGTTCTTCCAGAAGACCTGGGTTTGATTCCCAGCAACTGAATGGTAGCTCATAACCATCTGTAACTGCAGGTCCAGGGGCTCTGGCTCCCTCTACTGACCTCCACAGGCACCATGCATGCACAAATACAACTTTAAAAAAGTCATTAAGTTATGTTTTGTGGGTGTATGCCATACGTGTGTGGGTGCCCGTGGAGATCAGAAGAGGGTGCCAGAGCCCCCAGAGCTGGAGTGGTTGTGAGCTACGCATGATGTAAATGCTGGGAACTGAACTCAGCACCTCCGTGATGTCCGCAAATGCTCTTACATGCTGAGCTACTTCTCCGGTCCCTTGGCAGTTTTCGAGAAAGCTAAATATATACTCACCTGATGACCCAGCCATTTTCCCCATAGGTATTTGCTTCAGAGAAATGAGAACATATGTCCACAGAATTGTATTTGCTCAAGAATATTCACAGCAGTTGGATCGTACTAGAGTAAAATGGGAAACAATCCAAACATCAAGAGCTAAAAGAATGGGGAAAAGAAAGGAAGGAAGGAAGGAAGGAAGGAAGGAAAGAAGGAAGAAATGAAGGAAGGAAGGAAGGAAAGAAGGAAGAAATGAAGGAAGGAAGGAAGGAAGGAAGGAAAGAAGGAAGAAAGGAAGGAAGGAAGGAAGGAAAGAAGGAAGAAAGGAAGGAAGGAAGGAAGGAAGGAAGGAAAGAAGGAAGAAATGAAGGAAAGAAGGAAGAAATGAAGGAAGGAAGGAAGGAAAGAAGGAAGAAATGAAGGAAGGAAGGAAGGAAGGAAAGAAGGGAGAGAAAATAAAAGAATTTGGTACACTCTAGTAATTAATGTGACTAAGAAATAACAAAAGATGATCTTTCAGTGTACAACAAGCTGGTTAGACATGTCATGAGGCTTTGAGAAGGACAGATGACATCCTCTGACTCAGTTGAGATGACTTCTGGGGACAGGCGAGGGTCACCTGCAATCTTCCAGAGCTCTTGAGTGTGTCTGGGGAAGGGTTGGGGTCTTCTGAAAGCGCAGAGGTGTTCCTGTCTTGACTGGGTTCCTAGTCCTAGGGCTTGGCCAGGTTCCACAGAGCTTCACATATGAGGCCTGGATTTCCCCCATGTGTAAATTACACCTCAACCCAAGTTTTAAGAGGGAGTCGGGGAGGTAGCCCTGACAGGAAAGACCAGAACCTGATTGTAGGGACTCTTTGACCTTGGTCTTTGGCACTTTTCAATGTTCCCTGGTTCAGAGAGTATCCACACCAGGCGTGTCTCTCGAAGCCTCTTTTTTCGCATGCCTAGTGCCTGTGGAGGCCAGAAGAGGTCAGTAGATTCCCAGGAACTGGAGTTACAGTTGACTGTGGTCTGCCATGCTGGTGCTGGGAATTGAACCCAGATCCTTAGAAAGAGTAGCCAGCGTTCCTAAGCACTGAGCCACCTGTCCAGCCCTGTCTTTCTGGGTCTTAATTTCCACGAGTATCCTTGAGTGATGAGGCTTCTCTGGGCAGTGGCCCCTGGATTTTTTTTTTTTTTTCATCTCCTTTCATTTGCTGCTCAAGGTTTTCCTGTTGAAAATACCCTATCACACAACTTGTAAACGAGTAAAATCTTGGAAAGACGTGCTGTTGCTCAGAGAGTGTATGCATCTCTCAACAGACACATCTAACGGCAGTGTGATCCCACTTAAACATGCCAGCCGGCGCGACCAAGTTCACAGTCCAGAGTGGAAGAGATTTTGTAGCAAATGAGTAAAACCAAGGGAAATCTAAATATTCCGAAGCAGGTGTATTGATGGACGACTTTACTCCCAATGAGTACCCATTCCAGTGCTGACCATAGGTGGGGTTAGAGTTCGGAAGGAGGGGGGTTTCACTGTGTCTCCCCTACTAAGCTGTTCACTTGCTGTAGTGAGAGGCTTTTCAATGTATGCCTTAGCAAAATGAAAAATAAATTCGCCTTGGTTGCCAGCACATCCTGAGGGACCATTCTCTCCGAGAGACCCTCCTCCCTCCTGCTCTTCCAGAAAGTGTGTGTGAATTAGCTCCGAATGGTTCCCACTGGAGGACGTGCCTGGCGTTTGTCCTAAAAATGACAGTCCGTTATCTTCAGCACTGGCTCAGTCTTCAAGAGAACCGGCAGCAAAACTCAGAAGCACAAGAAACGTAGCAGTGGAGGTTGTCTCCGTTCCAAACTCCTTTTGAATTGTCTCTTGCCTTTAGTTTAAGTGACAGCTATGACTTCAGCGACTGCCCGTCTGCCTCAACAAGTCTCCAAAAAAGCTGCAGTTTGTAAAGAAGTTGATTTACGTATGAGCCTCATGGAGTGGGTTATTTATGTAGCCTTGCCCTCTCTGAAAGGGAAAGATACTGCATTTAGTTCTATAAAACGGTCTATTATCACATGAACAATAATGGTCACGTCATATAAGCAATACAGAAACTGGACAGACTTGGCCTAGCTAAAGGGAGTTGTAGTGCCAAGAGCTGAGTTTTTACACCGTTAGGATAAATATAGAATAAAACGACTGTAGATTTTTTGTTTTTTGTTTTTTGTTTTTATTAAATAAGGTATATCTCACTGGATGGGCTGAAGTTGGAATGTCTTCAGTCTACTACGAGAAAGCAGAAAAAGGTTGTTTTGGGTTTTGAGTTTTGGATTTTTTCGTTTTGTTTTTGGCAGGGTCGTACCTTGGGTTCCCTCCTTTTGTCTGACCTTTATATCCGTAATTCCCAGTTGTGACTTAGGAGAGACTAATGGGGTGGGCTGGCTGTGAGTACACAGTCTGTCCCCAACAGAGACCTCAGGTCAGTCCTTTCCCTTCCGCAATTTTATTTTCCGTTTTTTATAAAAAGAAAAAAACACGTGTATTTATTTTTATTAATGTGGGTATGTATGTGTGTACCTGATAATTTGTGGATGTGCCACATCGATGCAATACTCGCAGAGGCCAGAAGAGGGCGTCGGATCATCCCAGAACTGGAGTTACAAGTGGTTGTGAGCGGCTCACTGTGGCTTTTGGGAACCGAAGACGGGTCGTCAGTAGTAACTGCTCGTAACTATCGAGCATAAGAATTTTTTTTTTCTCTTGCCAGACTTGACAAGACAATAAAAGCAGTGATGGCGCATGCCTCTAACTCCAGCGCTCAGGAGGCAGAGGCAGGTGGATCCCTGAGTTAGAGGCCAGCCTGGTCTCTAGAGCAAGTTCTAGGATAGCCAGGGACAGCCAGGGAAACCCTGTCTCACAAAACCAAAATCAATCTCTCTATCTCTGTCTCTCTCTTCTCTCTGTCTCTCTCTGTCTCTCTGTCTCTCTCTCCCACTTTCTCTCTCTCTCTTTCTCCCCCTCCCTCCCTCCCTCCCTCCCTGCCTCCTCTCCAACCTTTCCTCTCATCCCCACCTCCCTGTAGTTAGACCTCACTATCCAAGAGACTTGAGCCAGTCTCTTGCTGTCTGCTGTTACATACACATACCATGCTAGCTGGCCCCAGAGCTTCCAGGGATTCTCCTATCTCCGCCTCTATCTTGCCACAGGAATGCTGAGGTTCCTGCAGGCGGCACACCTGGCTTTACGTGGGTTCTGGGGATGCAAATGCAGGTCTTCCAGCTCCCTGGTTCCCGGTTTAACGCTCTCACAACTAACATCCACCTCCAAGAACATCCTAGGTGAGAGAACGCATGTCCTAAAGGATAAGGACATGGGCGTTTGCACAGCCCTTCAAATCACACCCGGGGATCAGAAGGTTCTGTGTGCCTTGTCTGTTGGCTTTGTGGGCTCTGGAACCAGCCCCCTGGGTTTGAGCCTGCCTCTGTCCCTTTAGCTAAGTGGGGTCATTTAAGTGTCAGCTTTCCTGTTTTTAACGTGGGAATGACTGGGCTTCTTCGGGCTTATCACAGTGATTGACAGCGAATCCAGCTGGCACTCCTGGCTGTAAGGGCTGAAACTATCCATATGGTCATCAACCCACCCACGTCCTTATCTTTTAAGCGATAACCACTCCTGAGAATGCAAGTCGGTGCTCTGCTCACAGTTGTGCTCTAGGGAGTCCACGGAGACTGGAGAGTCCACGGAGACTGGAGAGTCCACGGAGACCGGGGCGTCCGCAGAACTCACAGCATCCAAACCCCAGTTCTCCACTCCCCCCCCCCCCCCCCCGTCCACACAGCCTCACCACCTACTGACTCCAAATTCCAGACACTTCGTTCTCCCTCTAGGTATCCCCTAGATCGACTCTCTGTAGCCCTGGGACAAGGTCCTCTTGTTGTTAGGACCACTCAGTGGCCACCGCCCTCACTGTTCACCCACCTCAGATGACCGTGACATACAATCCCAAAGATGTTCCCCGGCACGGCACCCATGAGGCCTTCTGGAGTCAGTGAGCAACTGTGAGTCCCTGCTACCTGCCTAATCAGATCTCGGCTCTGGCACACAGGACTAACCCTGATTGGGACCACCCCTTCTGGTCTCTTCCTTCCCTAGTATGTGGTCATGCAGCTTACACACACACGCACACACACACACACACACACACACACACCTGCCACCTCTCCTCAGGGCCTTTGTCCCTGTGACTTAATGCCTGGAATCTCTCCTTTGCCCTTTTCCATATTTACAGCTCCCTATTTGGCCCCTGGGTGTACCTCCCAGCACCCCAACTTTAGGGCAGTGAACTCACCCGGGGCCTTGTCGAAGGCACGCTTGCCGCTAATCAGTGCCCACTCTACCAGCTGAAGTGCCGTGGCTAAGGAAAATCAGAGGCCCCTGTTGGAAAGGATTGTGAGTATCAGATGGGAGACATCTTCCAGAATCCTTAGCTGGTCATCCTCTGCTGCCAGGGTCACCGGAAATGAGGGTGGGGTGCTAAGAAACCGCCACAGCCAACAAGACCCTAGGGAGTCACTATGAGATGAGACAGGTCCTGACTGAGACCTTGTATCCCAGAATGAGGATACAAGGCACATGCCAAGGTAACCTGGGCTAATTCTACTTCTTCATATGTACCATCATAGGCTCACCACATGAATATTCCACATGTGTGTTAGATTTAACGGAGGGGACTCTTCCCAAGGGACCTGGGGAAACTTTCTACACTGTCCTTTAAGTGTTTCTACGAACCAAAACCATCGCTAAAATAAAGCTTACTTTCATAAACTGTCTATAAGAGAATTTTGAAGCCAAGCCTGAGGGCCCTTGTCTGTAATCCCAGGAATCGGGTGGTTAAGGCAGGAGGATCGGGAGTTCGTGGCTAACCTGGGCTACAAGAGACCCAGTCTCAAAATAAAACAATGTTAGAGACAGTGTATGTATGGCTCAGGACAGCTTTTGGGAATCAGTTCTCTCTTCCCACCCCGTGGGATTCTGGGAGTGAATTCAGGTCATCAGGCACGGTAGCAAGTGACTGAGCCATTTCACCAGCTCTAATTATGTCTGTATGTATTGTGTGTGTTATATGAGTTCCTGTGTGTGCACGTGTGTGTGCATCCATGTGGAGGCCTGGGGATCACGTTAGGTGTCTTCCTTAATCACTCTCTACCTTGTGTTTTGAGAGAGGGATTCTCACTGAACCTAGAGATTACCCCCACAGCTCAGGGTGTACAGGAATCGCCAACCCCTGGTTTTTACTGAGTGCTCTGGATCCGAACTCAGGTCTTCCTGGGTTTGTAGCAAGCGCTTTACTGGCTGACCCATCTCTCTGGCCCCTCGTCTCAATTTTTTTAGAAGATAAGTTCCAGCTGGTGATCCACTCTGGGTCTCATTGCCTTCATCTGTGAAATAGGGTCCCCACAGCACCTACCATATATGTGGTTAGCATATGAAGGACTTAGGCGAGGATCCGCATTGAATATGCTCATATTATTGCAAATTGAAGGACTTCAACCCACAAGCACTTCTCTTCGGCAGCTTACAAATAACTTGGGGTCCTTCTGTCCTTGGACTAATCAGGAGAAGCCTCGTGAACTTAACTTCTCGACTCTTCCCACTCACGATCCCGCCTACCCCCGATTCCCATCACCTAGGGAAGAGAAAGCTCTCTTGGGAGGGTCCCGGAAGAGCCGACCGAGAGTTCCATAGCCAATTCTGCCTTATGGAGCCCGCTGTGGCACCGAGGAGGCTGAGGCTGCAGTGCGCCGCCTAGTGGCACCCGGGAGCTAGGCCCGTGCTGGAGATGGCCACCGCCAAGCTGCCAGCCGCTCTTTCAGGGGGCCCCAAAGGCTGCTTTCAAAATGTAATTGTTGTGAAATAGGTACCTGTTACTCAGCTAGATCAGAGTATGTATGCATATTCCTTTTAGTTCTGAGAAGTGGTGATTATTTCCTTTTTTACAACGGAGGGGAATTGATGCCGGGAAAGGGTAGGTAAGATCTCTCACTCAGCAAGCAGGTAAGAGGAACTCCCAAGCAGGGAGTTGGGATGCGGGCAGTAGTTTGGGCGTGGACCTGAGGCTCACATCCATCAGCTGGCATCCACCTTCCAGTCCTACATGCTGTCTTGTTAAGAGTGGTCCGGTCCCTGAAGCATCTGCAGCCTCCATTAAAGGGTCAACGCTGGCCCAAGCTTTCAAAGCAGTTGTGCCCCAACAAAGGCTTCCCTGCCTCCACTTAAACACTCCCCACTCCCGACACAACCCCTCACATCCCCGAATAAGCCTCTAAGACCTGCAGGTAGAGCGTTGGGACTCCTTCTCATGGGTATTGTAGGCTTTGGATCAACAACAGCCTCTCTTTTTTTTTTTCTCTCACCTCATAATGCATCTGACTGTGTGCAGCAAACTGTATTGACATGCCCCGGTAAATAGGAAAAAACAGAGGCCAACCTTGGCAATCCAGTTTGTTCTTGCTTAACTAGAAGCAGCCGCCCCACAGCCTGACTGTCAGGGCACAGAGTAGGATGTTGCTTCTGGAAAGTTCTGTACAACTTCTCCACTGTGTTACCCCTAGGGTTGTGAGGCCTTACACATGGGAAGGAAGTGGTTATAGCCAGTTGAGGGCCAAAGATGAGGTTCCCCGAATTAAAGGGGGGCTAGCTGCTGGTGGCTGGAAAACGCATCTCCCTGAGATTTAACACCGGTAGGGCCAGGGGGCTATGGGAGATTCCTTCAAAGGGCTAACCCTAGTTCTAAAGAAACAGGCCTCTGTGAGCAGATGTTACAGCTGGAGAGATTGGGTGATGGAGAAAGACAGGGCAGCCAAAAGGTCAGACAGTCATGAAAGAATAGGAATCCTTTTAACAAGATTTCTTTATTTTATGTGTATGAGTGTTCTATCTGCACATACACCTGTGTGCCAGAAGAGGGCACCAGATCTCACCATAGATGATTGTGAACCACAATGTGGTTGCTGGAAATTGAACTCAAGACCTCTGGGGGAAAAGATAGGGTTCTTAACCGCTGAGCCATCTCCCCAGCCCATGAATCTGTTTGTTTGTTTTTTTTTTAATCTAGTTTCCACTGTTATAGTGTGTGTGTGTGTGTGTGTAACTGAATAAAAACCGTAGTTGACAGTAAAAGTGCAGAGCCCCAAGGAAGCCCCATGACCTCTGACTGGCTATTCTAAATATAGAGATGTTCACGGAGATAGGTAGAGGCCGGAGGCAATGGTGCAAAGGTGAGAGTGGCCGCCGTAAGCTAGCTGCGTGATGCTTTTATTCGTGAGTTAATTAGAATAAAGTCGACTTTGCTTTTTTTTTTTTTGAAGTAGAGAGAGCTTCCAGACTGAAGGGTGGATCGGGGCTAGGTAGGAAGGGAAATGCTTGTTATTCCTACATCCCTTTCTCCTCAGAAGGAATTAAGCAACGTCTAAAGAAAAACCCTCAATCCCCCCCCTTCCCCCCAGCAAGGGGATGAGCCTGCAGCACCTCCTGAGCTCTCAGGCATAGCACCCTTGACCTCATTTGGCTGGATCTCCATCTGAGCTTGGGATGCGAGTGTTGGTACCCAGGCATCCGTGTGTGTGTTTCCTGCCAGTCTTTAAATATCCAAATAGCCTGTTTGCCTTTCCAGTCAGATATCTGTGTGTGTGTGTGTGTGTGTGTGTGTGTGTGTGTGTGGGCCTGGAGCTATGTTTGGGGTTTTGAATCTCACGGGCTTTGGTCTGTGGGTGTTTTTCTAGGTAGGTGTCTGTTTGTACACTCTCAGGAAAGGTCATCTGGCACCTGTGTGTCTCTGTTGTGTATTTACTTATATGTTCCTTTGCAGGTATGTGTAACTGTCCCAGGGGGCGTGTAGAGCTGCATGCTTGCGGTCTGGAAATGGGTGGAACAGGCTGGGTGTGCTCAAGCCACTACTCCTGCTCATGCTGTTCCAGGCCAGGCTAAAAATAGCCCCGTTTACCTTTGCCCACAGAAACCAAAGTCCTGCCTTGGGCGTTCACTCCACCCGGATTCATCCTCCTGGGCCTGGGTGGCCAGCCGTCATGTGGGGCGTCGCCTATAGCCACAGCCTCCTATGGCTCTCCAGTCTTCATGTTGTAGAGTTGGGTTAGAGGGAGGTGTCCAGAAATCCCGCTTTCACTGCCTCCCTCTCCCCCAAACACAGCTAGGATGGGTCTTTTTGCTTCTCTGCCCTCACATCACCAGAAACTATGGCTCCCAAACCCTGCCTTCTCCAATCTGGGAACAACTTGGGGATACTAGGTGCTTTTGGATACCTCCCACCCTCCCACCGGACTTCAAAGCTCTCTTCCTGAAGAAGAAGGCTGTTCCAGATCTGCCAAGAGGAAAAGCTTATGAGGTCAGCCTATAAGGGCTAGGGGGCAGCAGGGGAGATGCTTGGTATCTGTCAGCTCCTCAAAGCCACTCTAGACCCCAGGGAATTTCAGGGGGAGATCTGAATCGATCCTCCCACCCCATCCAAGGTCTCACTAAGTAGCCCTGGTCTCAATCTCACCAAGACTGTCCTGCTTCTGCCTCCTGAGTTCTGGAGGTGCCGGCCACCATACTCACCTAGAGGGCTTTTCCCCCTATCCCCTTTGCGCCTTCAGTCAGAGCTTGGACCAATGGCTTTACATCTCTATGCCCCACTTCTCTGCTCTGTAAAAGAGAAGATTTGGGCCGGGCAGTGGTGGCGCACGCCTTTCATCCCAGCACTTGGGAGGCAGAGGCAGGCGGTTTTCTGAGTTCGAGGCCAGCCTGGTCTACAGAGTGAGTTCCAGGACAGCCAGGGCTATACAGAGAAACCCTGTCTCGAAAAACAAAACAAAAAAAGAGCCTTGGGAACGGACACAACAACTTGTGCCCCTACTTTCTTCCAATTTCCCACATTCCGCCCCTCAATCCCTTATGAGACAGCTAACATCATTATTCCCCATTTCACAGGTGACAGTGATGGAGACAGCTAAGCATCTCCTTCAAGGTCACGCGCTTAAGGCGCAGAACCAAGTTTATACACTGAGCCAAACCCAGCAAGCAACAGGCCTCTCCCTATACACGTCCTTTTATCAATAAGACTGGTTCACCATATCCTAGGATGAGCCATCCTTCCGGATCCCACGTACAGAGTTCTGTCCTGGGTCGTGGAGAAAAATGGAGCCAATCACGATCCTAACTCATGCCCAAATATCCACAGCTGAACTCCCCACCTACATCCCCCCGCCCCCCAACCAGGACTTGTGCGTTTGACATTTTTTTCTTAAACCCCCTCCACTCCCTTTTTGAGACCGAATCAAAAGCGAAAGCTGAGTCACACCCTAAGCTAGGAAGTGCACGAATGTTTATTTCCTTTATTTTTGGAAAGAAAATCGGGTAGACTCTCGCCGCTTTCAGCGGACCGGTTTTCCGGTGCTTTGGACCCCGCGTTCTTCAAGGATCCCCTCTGTCAAGGCCCCAGCTCGACCGCGCCTACACAGCCATAGGGTACGCCCCCTCGCTGGGCCCCGTGACTCCGCCCCCGTCCTCCAGGCCCCACCTCCTACCGCGTGAGGCCCCGCCCCGGCCCGCTGACTCTAGGGCGAGCGCGCGGCGGCGGCGCTGGGCATTGTGGCCGGCGGCAGGGGCGGGCGAGGGCGCCGAGCCGCGGGGAGCGGCGGGGCGCGGAGGGGAGCACACACCCTACTCGGACAGACTTCGCGGCGCGGCCGCTGCGAGCGCCGCTGAGCGCACTCCACCGGGATCGCACAACTTCGGAGCAGGGCGCGGACGGCGCTCGCTCGCAGCGGGAGAGCGCGGAAAGGGCGCACGGGAGCCGGGATCCCCGGGCGGCGTTCCGACTCCCGGAGCGCTCCGAGTCGCCGGGCGGCCTGCCGGCGCTGCGTGGTTGCCGCTGCGCCCACGGAGGGCACGGGCTGGCGCTGCCGGGCGCCTGCGAGGACGGCGAGGCGGCGGCGAAGGCGAAGGCGGCGAGGCTGGGGACCGGGAAAGAACCCCGAGGGAGAGGCGCCCGGGCCGGGCGACAGGAGCATGAGGGCCCGGAGCGGGGTGCGGAGCGCGCTGCTGCTGGCGCTGCTGCTCTGCTGGGATCCGACACCGAGCCTAGCAGGTAAGTGCGAGAGGCAGTGAGACTCAGGGATGCGATCCAGGCGCGTCCCGGCGTCCAACTGCAAGTTCGGGTGGTTCTTGGCGGAGTCCCTGCGCTCCGAGAACGCGGTGGACGCGCCCGAGTCAAAAGGCAGCTCCGGTGCCCCGGAGAGGGGGCCCGATGCGTGGGCCACCTGGGGTGCCACGTAAGCTCGGAGCTCTCCCTGCTCCTGCCTCCAAGGGAGAGTTGCTTCCCGTGGAATGGGGTCTGGGTCACTTCCAAGTGACCCCTGATTGCCACGGGGAAAACTGTCGCTGCCAGGGCCAGGTGTGTGCGCGCTGCGGTTCGCCTGCAACTTAAGACTGAGTACACGCTCCCGCGGGCTGCACGCGCAGCACTCTGAGGGTCACGGGGG
>JADRCD010236143.1:23773-43297 GCA_019843815.1 Montemys delectorum
GCGAGCGAGCAGGAGACTGCGGAACCCTGGAAGCGCTTCTTCCCCTCGGCCTTTGGGGAGTCGAGGCCCCGAAGGCTTTAGCTATTAAAGGGGGAGGGGCCGAGTCCTGTACACCCCACTCTCCCGAAGTGCGATGCGGGCGGGTACGGAAAAGATTTTGTGGTTGGTGGATTGTTTGGGGGTGGGGTGGGGTAAGTGTTAGCAGAGAGTGGAGGGGAGCGATGTGTCTCCTGCCGACTTTGCCTATTTTCAATAGGTTATTGGCATTCTCACTGTCCGGGGTTTAGACCAGGTGAGCTCGCCTCTGCGCCTGCACCTGGTACCCAGTAAAGATGTTCTAAGGGTTTGGCGGACTCCTAAGTTTATAAAAGTCTCCAGTTCTACCAATCTCACCGCGCATGGGGAAGTGTCTTGCTGGCTCTGTAGTGGCTCGGCTAGGCTAGGCGTTGCAAAGTGGGCTGCCTCTTCCTTAGGAGGAGAAGTATACAGTCGCATCCACCTCTCTAGTACCCAAGCAGGTGAACTGCCTTTAAGGTGAATCGACTTCCGGGAGCTGATGTGGGGGCTGGAGGGCCACCCTACACAAAGACCTCCCTGAACAAAGGCTGAGAATGGGGAAAAGAAACTGGCAGAAAGTGCTTGAGTTGACCCACCTCTCTCCCCACCCCACCACCCTCAGTGGTGAAGGCATCCGCTCTGTCCTCTTCCCCAACTCTCTGGAACGAAAGATTCCCACGGCCTGAGCTCGCTTTTAGCACACACACCCCTCCCCACTTTTTATTTCTCCCCAAGCCCTGTGCTGTAAAAGTTACAACACTCGAATCATTTGATCCGAGTTAATTATGATTTGGGCAGACTCGGGTATTTAAAGCGGTGTTTTGAAGTTGGAAGGTAATGATGGAGAAGAGGAGGAGGCACGCTAAACGACCAGCCTTGTTTTAAAGGGTGCACTTGGGTGTGGGATGGCCCCGATTGGGCGTTAGTTTCTGTCTGAGAGTATCTGGGGGTGATTGGAGGGTAGAGTGAAGTCTTTGGAAATAGCACGTGGGCCAGGTTGCATTTTGGGAAACGTTTTTTTTCTCCCATATTTATCAGCAGGGTAGTGGGATCGGGAATAGATACCACGGTTACTGGGGGTGGGACTCCATTTGGAGAAAAAATAGGACTGCTGGGCCCGGAGTTCTCTGGGTGGGTGGACTGGGCTGGGAATGCTGGAGATGGCCTGCATTTTCTGCTCAACAAAGCATTCAGCCCCCATCTACCCCGGAAGAAACTCCAGGCCCAGGGCTTTGATGGATTTGGGTATGAACGGTGCCCAGTCAGAAATGGTCTCTAATACTCAGCTTTGATTTCTCACCAGTGAGCAGAAGCGGTGTTGGAATTGTGTTCATTACAGAGCACGACGGGGGCCTCCTGCCCACTAGTCTGGAGAAGGGCCAGCTGCTGGGGTCCGCCCGCAGCCTTCCTTTGGCCAGAATATGCTGCCCTTAGGAACCTACCTTCTGGAGGGAGAGCGCATGCCTCTTGCTCCCACACAGCCTGGTTTCCTCAATGCCCACAGGCACGATGCATCTTTCTACTACAGTGCCCTTTGGGTTTTTCCAGCGACTCCCCCCTGTTCCCATTTCACGGATGGGGAAAAACGAGGCCAGAGCTCGGGCTTTCCCCACATCTTGTCTTCTTCACACTGATTTCGGATTAGGACGCCGGGCTCCTTTTATGTTAGCTAGGCCAACTTCGACTATGGGGTTGGCGGGGGGGCTGTCCTTCGGCACCCTTCCACCTGGCCGTGTTGAGATCTGTTCCTGAGGCAGGAGAGATTACTGGGAAGGCTCCAAACAAAGTCCAGGTACATCCCTTCTTTCTCCTGAGAATCTGGTAGTCACCTTGAGAGTGCTGAGGGCTTTTTTGTTTTGTTTTGTTTTGTTTTTTGAATGCATCAAGTTGGATGATGGGAGAATCGAAACCAGACCCCCTAGAATCGCAGACCCTTAGGAAGACACCAGCCAGAGAGTGGCTGGCCGGGGAGAGGCTGCTTCCTTCTACCCCGCCCCACTCTTGCAGCCCTTCCAAAGGCCTCTGGCCGGGACAGTTGAGCCGGGAGTTGAGAGCCCTTGATCTGTCTTTTCAAGGCGCAATTAAAGAGGGAGCTTTCCTAGTGTGTGAGCTGCTGCCTCTCCTTGGTGCCTCAGCTCCCTCAGCACGGCACTGGCACTGCAGTGAGCACCCATCTTGTTTAAACAAATGGAAATTCAAGTGTCTTCATGGGCTTTCTCATTAACTCGGAAGTACTACTGCAGGGGAAGGATTTCTCCTGGAATCTCTCTGCTCGGGTCCATCCCCCTCCCCCTACACAGTGGGGAATTCCACAGGACCTAACAACTCCCCCCCCCCTCCCCCCCCCCCCCCCCCAACTGCTGGAGCTTTGGGGAAAAGTGTTTGGACTTGCCCCAAGGTCACGGTAGAGCTCAGCAGAGACAGGATTAGAGCTCAGCAGAGACAGGATTCGAACTCAGGCTCAAGGGCCTTACCTCGTCTATCATTTCAGCCTACCGTCATCCCTCCACCCTCACCCTCATCCAGTGGCCTCCCTGGGGCCAAGATGCTGAATGGAGATGCCGAATGGTGCCCCCTAAGTTGGGCACTTAAGGTAGAATCCTTCGGGCAGTTGGATTTCACTGGACTTGTAGCAAGAATGGGGAGAGAAGGTTGACTGGGGGCGCAGAAATCCTGCTCAACAGAACACAGCCGGACCAAGGGTTGGGCATGGTGTGTGTGTGGGGGGCAAGACCAGGTAGATGCTCGCAAATGACAGCAACATCCACCACTGGCTGTAGCAAAATGTAGGTCCCCCCCCCCAGGCTCCATGGCCTGCTGAGTCACACGGCCACCTTTTACAGGGTCACACTCGTTTGTAGAGCTGGGGGACCCAACTGTCTCTGCCAGTTTGCTTATGGAAGGAATCCTTAGGTGAAAAGGCACTATGACCCTGTTCTCGTGGACCGGGGCTATAGTATGAGGTTTGGGTTCTCCAGCATCCTTTCCCTGAGTCACCCGGATGTCTAGGGTGGCCATGGGCTGCCCTGGACTCTGGGGGACAAGCAGGGTGAGCTGTATCCCTTCATCCCAGGTGCTTGGGTAGCAAGGTTGGTGATCCTGAGTGACCAGTAATCACCCCCCACCCCGCACCCCCCAGGGCTGGCCTGCCACAGTACCATCCTGAGGACTCCTGGAGTAGGGTTTTAGATAGTAAGGAGACAAACTCAAGTCTGTACAAAAGGAGCGAGGGGGCCGGGTGCTGGGCTGCGAGTGGAGGTTGGTGGCCATGGGCCCAGAGTGACTGCTGCTTAGGCAGATGGCCTCCAGGGGGAAGGGAGAGGCCGCTGCCAGGCCTGATCTGGCTCCTCTGCTGGCATCCTTCTCCTCCGCCTCTCCACCAGCTTCCTAAACAGCTTCCACAAATGGAGTCATTAAAGCTGTGAAGGCAGAATGAACCCAAACAAGTGCGGGCTGTGCTTCCCTGCCACCACCACTCCCCCCCCCCCTTAAAGGAAATTTAGAATACCATAATGAGAATCATTCAGGGGAAAAAAAAAAAAAAAACATGTGTCCGAAAGCGCCGAGAACCCCGCTCCCCTCCGGATTGGCTGGGTCCTGAAATCTGGGCTGGAGCGCCACCTCCTGCCCTTTTGGATCCTGTACGGGCACGGCGCCCGCCCGGGAAGGGGGCTCCTCCTTCCCCCCACGCCCGGGTACCTGGGCCATTTTGGTGAGCTAGGGCAATAAGTGAGCCCCTCCTAAAGCCTCTGGGGAGAAGACTGGCACACTGAAGCCGGCTGCCGGCTGTTCCCAGGGAGCTCGTTGACAAGCCAAATGTGGATCGCTGGATCTGGAGGCTGTGGGTCGGAACGGAACTCCGCTGCAGCCGGCGGGCAGACAAGCCCAGACTGAGCTCCCTGAGCCACAGGTCCCCACCCCCCACGCGCCTTCCTCTGGCTCCTAGGCTTCCCGAGGCTAATGGCAGGGAAAACATTTGCTGTAGTGCAGACATAAATCAGCTGTCTACCCCCTCCCTCCTTTTGTGTCGTTTCCCTTCCCAAAGCTTTGGGCTGCTAGGAGCTCCTGTTTTTCCCCTTCCCTACAAAGCCGCCTGATTAGCATCTCTGGAGCTTGGGGGTTGGATTCAGTTCAGTCACCTGGTGTCACCGAGTACCAACCGCCCTCCACCAAAGCCCTCCTGTTCCTTGTGCCCGCCTCGCTCCTTTCTCCCTACCTCATCTAAATCGATGTGGGTCTGCCCAGTCCTCGCAACTCAAGAGTGCTGCCTAACCACTGAGCGCTGTGTCCCGCTCCTTTCCGACGCCCCTCTTTCTCAGCTCCCCCAAGGTGCCCCCAGCACATCACAACTTCCCCGGCTCCAGCAAGGCGGACCTGTGGGGTGTGAGATTGTGCGCCGAGGAGTGTTTGTGAGAATGTGCGGTGGGAGGGGTGGCAGAGGCAGGGAGCGGGTGGGAGGGATTGCTATTTTGCTCTTAGGGGTGTGTGTGTGAGTGTGTGGTGTGTGTGTGTGTGTGTGTGTGTGTGTGTACGAGCGGCTGTGTGGATGTTTGAGCATGTGGAGGTGTGCAGTGTCATATAGGTGTGGTGCGTTTTGTTTGGGTAAACCTAGGTGTGTGTAATGATTCATGAAAGGCCTGGGAAGCTCCATCCATTGCATCTTGTTGGGGACCTGCCATTTGCCCTGCAGAGCTAGAGAAGCCCTCCAGCTATCTTGCTGTGCTCAGGGTCTGGCCTAAGTGCTAGAACCTGTGGTTGGGAAGGCTAGGACCAGGAAACTGAGGGTGAAGCTTTGTGTCCTAGAGGGATCAAGAAAGGTTACTCATAGCCCAGGAGCAAGGCCTGTTGATCCAGGAAGCTGAGACTAGTAGTGTCTTGTGCCCCTCCCCCAGCCTCAGCTCACACAGAGCATGGTTGTGGGGGAGGGGTGTGGGGGTATGATGTGAAGACTTACCCTCCCACCTGACTGGCTCCTCTCTCAGGGACTATCATCTCTCTCGGGGAGGTCTCTGAAGTCTTCTGGGGAAGTGCTTGCAGAGCTTGGAGGAAGGGTTCTCTGCATCTTGGGAGGTGTGTCTGGGCTTGGTCATAGGCAGTACCTCGATGAGCGAGCGAGCGAGCGTAATGTGGTGCTTCTCCCATTCCTCTTACTGCTGCCTTGGTAGAAGGAGGGCACCCTGCCCGTCTGTGCCCATGCTGAGGACCGCCGACATTTTACTCTTACTTAGATGAGATGTTGCATTTGAGGAGACTCACGCCCCAGCTCATGTGCATAGCACTTCATAGTTTGCAGAAACCCTTCTCTGTATGGGACTCATCACTGCCTTCGAGAACCCCGCTTGGGAGATAGATGGACTCCCGGAAAGCTGAAGAGGCAGGCTGGGCCCAGATCAGTCACCGAGGCCCTCACCCTGGCTCCCAAAGAAAGAGGTCTACTATAGGGCACCCGGACATCCATTCCGTAAACGCAAAATGGCTCCCAAAGTCTTGGGTGCTATGGGAAGACAACAGAGGTGGGCAACAGCAGCAGAAAAAAACCCTAAAAGCCTGGAAGCTTCCTAGAGGTGGTGATGTTCCGGAGCTCCAACCCCTCCCCCGCCCCCTTCCCCCGAATCCAGGTCTGGGGAGCCTTAGGGACACGGCTCCCGGTGCCTCTGGCTCAAGGTAGAACCTAAGGCTGGGGTTGAGATGGAAAGGTTTCTTACATCGATGTCTCTGTGTCTCTTAGAAATGGGCGGAGCCTAGCAAGTGGGGGGTGGAGTCTTGTTGGGCCCTTAGGGAATTGTTGCCTGCTCTCTGTCCTCACTCCTAAGCCCCGGTGGTCTTCATATACCTCCCCTCTGATACCTTCTCTGCAGGCGTTAGTCCCTAGGGTCATACCTTCTCTGCAGGGGCCAGTCCCTAGGGCCTTAGCTGCCGGGCAGGGGGCCTGGTATGGCCATTTGGGATTCTGAGAAGGCTAACATAGTGTCCCCACCCCCACTCCTCACCCCCACCCCAAGTGTCATTTACTGGCTGGCTTAACCTCTGTGCCTGAGTCCCCTCCTCTCGGAGATAGAGGTTGTCATGTCCTCATAGAATTGTTTTGAGATCATATGAGCTGGTGTGCCTGAAGTAAGGAGGACTTACGCGGGGTGCTGAGCGAGCCTGTAGAGGATCCTCACACTGTTAGCAGGCTCAGAAAGAGAAGGTGGGTCTGGAGAAGGCAGGGAACCTCAGGGCTTGGAGGCCTAGCCCCTCTGGGCCTTGAACTTGAGACTGAGTCGTACTGTTTACTCCTCTGCTATATGACCCTGGGCGATCTCCTTTCCCTCTCTGGGTCAGGGTTGACTGCTTTCCCCTCCCTGTCTGTGTTCGGAGTCGAGGAGAGGTAGAAGGTAGACCTTTAAGGGCTGTGGGGTTCTCTAGCCAGCAGAGTTAGCAGCAGACAGACCTACCAACGACCCAGAACCACTTCACTTCATTTTCGTTTAGAGGCCTGTCCGGAAAGTCGATTTATTGACAGGGATGCCCATGTGTGCATTATACAGCTCTAGGTCTCTGTGTCTGTCTCTGTCTCTCTGTCTCTCTCTTTCCTGCTTGCCTGCCTATAAATTACCGTCTAGGACTTAAGTTCACTTTCCCTGCTCCATAAGCATCTCTTGCCTCAAAGACTGAGAGCCCCGGGTACTAGGGGTTTTAGGAGTCTGAAGCAAAGAAGGAAGGAACCCGCAAAGGCTTAAGGGGTCTATAGCGGTTCTAACAGGACAGACAGACAGCCTGACCCTGGCTCTGTCCTGTCGCCTTTTAGGAGTAAGGGAAACTGATGTCAGGTAGAGGTGAGGATTCCTAACACACACTGGTCATAGGAACTCCAGCCCAGACGTACACTTGATACAGGTCACATCATTACCGGCACCGTCAGGATTAGAAACAACAGGAAATGTGCGTTGGGGGCCTGGGGTCAAGAAAGGCTTCCTGAGGAGGGAAGGGTGGCTCTTGAGTATCCCTCGCAGGATCATCCATTTGGGCCGTGGAGTGGAGGGAATGACTGGAGGAGTTGTTCCTGGGTGGGGATGGAGAGAAAGAGACATCCACAGTCCCACAAGGAAGATTTATGTCTGACTCAGAAGATTTCTGGAGCCTAAGGTCTCTGCTCAGCATTGAGCAAAGAGCCCGTGGCTTAGGAGCCTAAAGAATGTAATTGGGTCCCATTCCTGAGCCGAGTAGTTAGCCTCTTGGTGCGACTTAGTTCCCTGTGAGCCATATGACAGACTCTGACCCCAGTTGGGGGTCCTCTGAAGTCCTTCGCCTCCTCTTTTTGGGAACTACTACTCCTTTGGGCCGAGCTCTGGGTGTATGTGTGTGTGTGTGTGTGGGGGGGGGTGGGCCATGTCTGTGTGATTCTGTGGGAGAACAAGGGACAGAGCCCCCTGGTGCCAGTGTCCCCCCTGGGGGGGAGAGCTGGAGGACAAGGTGGCAGGAAAGAGGCCGCTTTTCTGCTTCTGGTGGCCACCCTGCTGCCTGGTAGCTCAGAGGCATCTCCAGCTCTGATCACCACCCACTAGTCAGGCAATCCCCCAGAGGCCCTGTGCGGCGCCCGGAGGCATTACTGGCGTCAAGAGATGAAGCCGGAGCAAAGTGGCTGGTAATGCTATCAGGCGCCCGGCTGCCCCAACCCCCGGGGCCTCGGCACCTAAGCGAGAGACGCAGAGCTTATGAGAAGTTGAATCAGATATGCCAGGGAAGTTGTTCCAAGTCCCCTGCAAGTCATTTTGTAACACAGAAGGGCAGAGGCAGAGCCAGCAGTGACCAGATGTGTCCCAGGGCCACCTGTGTCCCGTTTCCTTGTCGTGGGGATGGGTTGACATGACCAGGGAACAGGGCTGTCAGCAGTGACATTGGTCACTGTGTGATCAGAAGTGATGGGAGAGTCTGATATGTCCTAGTACCAGCAGTGTCAGATGTGAGGGAGCTGCAAAGTGAGACAGAAACTGTGCAGGCGCCACTGGCTAGGAGGGAGCTCTGACCGGTGCCTGACTGCCTGGATGAGTAACCAGAGAGTAGGAGGTGCCCAGCCCTCTGCTTACTGCCTCCTCTCTGCATTGTCTGAGTCTCTTCTCACTAAGTGCTTACCAAAAGCAGGCATAGTAAAGTGCTAAGTACTAGGTGGTAGGGGGCCCTTGGGTGAGAAAGAATTTGTTCCATAAGTCTAATAAAGCCACAAGGAATTGATGAAGTTTTGCATCTAGGTGTCCTGGTCCCTGCTGGGTAGGTATGGGAGAGCAGACTAGACACATAGTAGGCTGTAAAACACTTGCATTTGGTCAGGCATAGTGACACACACCTGTAACCCCAGGGCTCTGGAAGCAGAAGTAGGAGTATCGTAAGTTCAAGGCCAGTGTGGTGCACAGAACCAGTTCCAGGCCACCAAAGGCTGCATACGACTGTATCCGATTTGCATGCCCAAGCCCATTGATCACTGTTTGGCTGCACAGAGTGGCCCTTGCATGGACATTGGCTCCGCAGCCTGCAGCAGGTGCAGACTAAGCAGTGTGTGGGGAGGCCCAAGGCCAGGGGCTGAGTCCAGGCCCAGTCCTCCACAGCAACTGCCCCTAGCTTCTTGGCGAGATGGAGGAGCCGCAGGAGCATAGCAGATTTGGCTGCAGGGTCAGGCTGCTCACGGCCACCCATGGCGCATCCCGCACTAATATTCAAGAGCATTCCTAGCAGATAAATATCCCCAGGCCCTTGGCTGAGGCAGCATGATGCCTGGCTCAGCTACCAGTCTCACAGCTGGGTACCCACTGGCCCTTGCCAGGAGTCACAGGCTGATCTGAACTCCTGTCTGGCAGCTTAAACAGCCAGGGCTGCTGGACGCATTGACCCCTGCTGCAAATTTCATCTGGCCTCACATTTCCTGGCTTGCCAATTTGACTTGGTCTGGTCTTACCTCCCTCCTCTCCTCTTCTCCCTCTCCCCTCCCTTCCCCTCTAGCCTCCCCCCCCCCCCACTTCCCCTCACACAGAGGAACAGCCAGGAAAAAAAAAAACCTGGAGAGAAACTGGAAGCCTGGATCCAACCTCAGTCTCAAAGCGGATCTGCTGGGTAGTGTTAGGCAGCCTCCTTCCCTCTCTCCTTCCTCTAATCAAATAAGCCGGGTCCACCCTGGAATCAGAAAACACAGGTTCAAGTCCTGGCTCCGTCTCTAGGTGCAGTTCCCTGAGTCCGGGACGCTCCTGTCTTAGAGTGGTCGACCTGAGGGGTGTTGATTGGGAAGGTAGAGTGGGACAGACAGGGTCAGTGAAGGGAGGAGCCTACCCATAAGTCCCCGCTCCCCCTTTCTTCTTCCTAGAAAGTGCAGCCTGACAGACTGTACTGGACCTAGAGGGAGGGGTTCTTCGAGCCATCTTAGATAGGGCTCTAGCTGGTCCATGAAGTCATTCATAGATAGATCCTAGGGATTATCAGTGGGGGTAGCCTGGATCATGGGAAGAATCTCAAAGACCAAGTCTCTGTGTGTCCCAGGGATAACAGACCCTGTAGGACTCTCGTTCAACCCACTAGGAAAAGAAACAAAGAAAGAAGCCGGGCAGTGGTGGCCAATGCCTTTAATCCCAGCACTTGGGAGGCAGAGGCAGGTGGATTTCCAAGTTCGAGACCAGCCCGGTTTACAGAGTGAGTTCCAGGACAGCCAGGGCTACACAGAGAAACCCTGTCTCGGAAAACCAAAAAAATAAGATAAAATAGGAATAAATAAATAAATAAATAGAAACAAACCAAAAACTGAGTTGGGGCAAAGCCAAGCAAGAAAACAGCTCTGCAACTTGCAGAGGCCCCTGTTTTGGAAACTGTTGTCTGAACTCTTAGAGGCTGTGACCCAGGGATCGCGCTGCCCAAAAAGTGGAGCAGCGAGAGAGAGAGAGAGAGAGAGAGAGAGAGAGAGAGAGAGAGAGAGAGAGAGAGAGACAGAGACATTGTGTTCCCTTCTTACATGGCTGGAACCTGCTTGCTGGTGGCTGAGTGGTCCTGGCTTCTTGTTGGCCTGGCTGGGCCATGAGTACTGAATGACGAATGTTTGGGCCACTTTCCACACCTCTCCATGCCCCCATGCCCTGGCATGTGCCCTGTGCTCACGAGCAGAGGAGACCAGGTGCCATGTCAGGGCAGGTTAGCGTCAGGTCCGGCTTGGCTGGCCCGTGAGCCAGCGTACCATCTGCTATGCCCGGTGGAAGTTACATAAGCCTCTGCTGGCCACCCGTTCTTAGAAAACGGGCAGGCCAGCCTGAGCAGCGTGTTCCCTTCTGGTCCACCATGAACAGGCCAAGCCAATCTCAGGCTGGCCAGAGCCAGAGAGAGAGAGAGAGGAGGTGGGGAGGGGGGGGGGGAGAGAGAGAGAAGAAAGAGAGAGAAAAGAGAGGGGGGGAGAACAGAGCAGAGGAGATTGGAAGGATACATGATGTGAGTTCTGTGGTGTGGACTCCCTGAGATATACAAAGTGCCTGCTGACTGCATACCAGGCTGCTCAACACCACCTTACCACCCCACTGCTGAGCCTCTGTGTGTGTGTGTGTGTGTGTGTGAGAGAGAGAGAGAGAGAGGAGGGGGGAGGGAGGGAGAGAGGGAGAGAGGGAGAGAGAGAGGCAGCACACACAGGACCCCTTCCCCTTCTCTAGTTCCTGGGTCAACTTGCTTCCTACCTTGGGTCAGATGGGAAGTATTTCTAAGTGGTTCTGCATCTCTGACAAAGAATGCATTTCCTTTAGAGGCTCTGGAATCACCCAGATCCTTCGGTTGCCAGCAGGCCTGCCTCTGGCCAGGTGGATTTGCTCTTTGCCCCGTTTCCTGTCTGAGATGTGGGAATAGCGTAGCCTGCTTTCCAACAGCCCACAGAGGGCTGAGTCAGATCATTCCTACGGAGGTCGGAGGAGACGGTCCACGGTTGTGCTTCTGATCACTGTCCAGTTCTATTCTCTTTTGTTTTGTTTTAATGTGTGTATGGTGTGTGTGTGTGTGTGTGTGTGTGTGTGTGTGTGTATGTGTGCGCACATGCATGTTCCCAACTGCAACATGCGTGTGTGTATGCATATGGAGGCCAGGGGAAGATGGTGGATGCTTAGCAATTACCTGTAGAGTAATGGGTGCCGACTCTGGACAGAAGGACTTGGGCTGTCCTCAAGTGCAGACTTTCCATCCCGTGACTGGGTCTGGGTAAAGATAGGAGGAATGATGGGGCGCTTCCAAAGATGGGCCCAGCATCGAGGCAGCCGTTGGCCATTTAAGGATGGCCAGAGAAAGCATGTTTACTAGGGTGCGGTAGCCACAGGAGTATGACAGCATCATCCAGGAGAGATGGGGCTGAACAGCCTCCCTGTATCCGTGGAGCAGGACCTGGCAAGCCAGTGGGCCCTGGAGCCAATGACTGGAAGAGCCTACTCAAGCCTGAGAACCTTGCTTGGTGGTCAGTGAGTGTTTATAACACGGTGATGGTGCAATCCACCCTGACCTGGATCGTGTGGCCTTGCAGAGGGGGGGGGGGAGGGCTGAGAGTCTGCCTCGTCTAAGAGGACCGCTGGCAGAGTGGGGTAAGGCAGGCTCCCTGCTTTCCACCGTGGCTCCCGAACCAGAACGCTTGCCCACTGCCAGGACACTGCCGGAAAAGGAAACCAAGAGATACCCCTGGATGCTGGGGCTCTGAGTCTCATGTCGCTCCCCACCTCCTTCCTTCCCAAGGCTTTTTCTAGAGAATTCTTGTGTTTAGGAATAGAAGGAAGTGCCCTCAGATCTTTTTAGGGATGATAAACAGCAGTCTCACCACAGAGCACATGAGGGTGACCTCTAGACTTGAGTAAGCCAGTGCGAGAATCACATCCTGCTGGACACCTCCCAAGGCTTGTGTCTTCACGCGCTTTGTATACGTATGTATTCCTGTGTGTGAAACTGACATGTGTGGGGAGACCAGAGAACAGTCTGGGGCATTGTTCCTGGGGATTATCCATCTCTTTTTTTGGTTTTCAAGACAGGGTTTCTCTGTGTAGCCCTGGCTGTCCTGGAATTCACTCTGTAGACCAGGCTGGCCTCGAACTCAGAAATCCGCCTGCCTCTGCCTCCCAAGTGCTGAGATTAAAGGCGTGTGCCACCACTACCTGGCTATCCATCTCTTTTTGAGACAGGGTCTCTAACTAGTGTGGAATTCACTATGCCTGCCTTTTTTTTATATGAGTTTTGGAGATTAAACTCAAGGTAAACATTTTACTGATTGAGCAGGACTCTGAGCTCAGAGAGGGAAGCCCCTGGCTGGTTGCAAATGTCCAGCAGAGCCAGGGCCACACAGGCTGGTTTCCAGGCCTTCCCCAAAGGTAATATCAGGGACGACTCTCCACAAGCCAATTGCCTCGCTAGAAATCGATTGCACTTGTCTGTCCACTGACTGACCAGTGACCCAGCCTGCTTTTCCTGAGCAGGGACAGCTGAAGACGCCCATCTGCCCTCTCCCTGGGTACACGGATCAGCCACTCCAATCTATGTCCTATTTTCTTTCTTGATGTAACTGGGGGGTGGATAGCACCTATGTACCCTATAGGTGAGATTCCAGATCCCACCAGACTTCAAACTCCATAACCTTATCTGGTACTATTCTGTCTGGGCTTTGGTGGTGTTGGTATTGTGAGAGAGAAAGCCATCCCACCTTCACAAACTGGGGGAGCCATGGAGGTGCCCTGGGTGTGTCTCAGGCTTGTGCCATGGCCAGAACGGGATGTTTACTCAGAGAGCACCTGAGTGACAGAGACTTGGTGTGGGTTTGTTTGGTGCGATGGGTAGTTGGTGGTGACAACTTTGAGAGGGCGGTGGGGTCATTGTCCCCACACCCCTTCAAGGCAGAGATGCCACATCTGAGCAGTATACTTCTCTCTGAGACTCAGTTTCCCTACCTGTTAGGTGGAGGATTAGCTTAGTAGACTCAGGTCCCTTCCTTCTTTTCATAGAACACTTTCTAAGGTCTCCTGTAGAATTTCCTGAAGGGCAGAGAGAAAGTGTTAATGTCCATTGGCCTCAAATGGCTAGGCACCATTTGAACAGGGCCGGGAATCACCATGGGCGCTCCATAAATGTAAGGGATGTTGGCAGAAGCTTGGAGTCCGTAGCTCACGGAGAAGAGCCCTTGTTTGTCCTGTGTGGCCCAGATGCCCCCTCCACCCCCTCCACCCCGCCCCCTTAGAAAGCTTCTTAACAGCCCCCGTCAGTCAGCACCTGCCACCACCTGGAGTTCTCATGTGTGTGTACCTAGTTCTCTGGTTTATCTGGCTTCTCACTACACAAGGGCAGGGGGTTGTGTCCCTTGGGAATGTCCCAGTGCCCAAAACAGTGTTCCCAACCCAGAGTAGGCCTCGGTGGGTGAACGTTTGCTCACTAAGTATGTCACCGGAGCAGCAGCTAGAGTTTGCCGGGAGTTCACACACCTGCCGTTTTCCACCCGGGCCTGCAGATCTAGGTCTGGCTTAGACATTGGGTCTTTGCAAGGCTCCCCCGTGATCGTAGCCTGTATTCCCCAACCATAGCTGTACAGTGGGCACGCAGATCTGTTCAGAGATTCCAGCCACAGTGGCTGTAGGCTGGGACCTGGGTGCTGGGATTTCAGCGCCTTTGTAAGCTCTGCCTGCGAAGAGGGCAGAGGGGTGGGGTTAGGTATACTCTGTGCCCTTGTGTCCCACCTACATTTTACCTTTCTGCAGATGCCTTGTGACCTCACGGCATTCTTTTGTCCCACAGTGCAAACAGATCCCTGGTGAGGTCACCTTGCCAAACCCTATTAGCAAACTGGTATCCTGTCTGTCTCCCCCAATTAAATGGCAAAGTGCTGTCCAGGGCTCTGCCGCCCCCCTCTCCCAGTGCCTCAGAAATACCGATGGCTCTGGGTGCCCACCCCCCCTCCCCAGCAGAGCCAGCACCTCCATTTTTCTGGCAAGACAGCTGAGCTGTGTTGGAACCTGTCTCTTCTCCCCCGATAGCACACAGTTTAAATAAGATCTTCATTTACCAGAAGTTCACACCACGGCTCACGTGTTATATGAGAAGCAGCAATCTCACGTTTGTCGGGAGAATGCTGTTCAGGGATGAGGTTGGGGTGGCGGGAGGGGTTGGGGCGGGGGGGGGGGGGGGGGGAAGCATCAGGGAGTATGTGAGGAAGGAGGGACTCGTGGAATCAGAGCTGGCAGCCGAGCCCCAGCACTGGCAGTACCAGGCTCCTCTTGGCTCAGCGTGGGGCTGCTGGGGGAGGTGCCACGGCTCTGTGAGCTGACCTCAGGCTGCTGGAAGACTCAGAGCCGGATGGGCACATGATGTCACCACCACTTCCGCCTGTTGGCACTCCCAGCAATGCACTGGGTCATTTACACGTCTTCAGTCTGTTGAGAGACTCTTGGTGAGATTTATTGGTCGCTTCTGCCTTCCTTAGAAGTCTTTGTTAAGAATCTAATAAGGAAGGCCCTTGGTGGCTATAGACAGCCGTGAGCCCCCACCCTGAGTCTCCCCTCCGCACACCCCGGGCCTCAGAGAAGGGAATAAGCAAATTGGAGTTGCAGGGTATCCTGCAGGCAGGGTAAGGGGTGGGCGACATGACCCTGCTTATGCAGAAGGGGAAACTGAGGCAGTGGGAGTTTGAGCACCTTGGAGGCAAGGCTGCAGTCTTGCACCCGGATCCTCTGGGCTGACAGGCAGGTTGCCGCTGTATTTCTGAATGTGGCTGGAGTCTTTTTTTCTCTTCCAGAGCATTAGTTTAATACAATGACGGGGATGCTCTGTGACCTTGAGGTAGGATGGTGCCTCAGTTTCCCCCAGAGTAAACCAAGAGCTGGTCTTGGCTGACTTTCGGGAAAGTGAGGCCCTTCAGCTTTTTCCTTAAAGGTTTCCAAATATATGTCACACTAAGGAGATGGGGGGGTGGGGTGGGGAAGAGGGTCCTGTGGTTGCCTCTCAGGGTCCGCGGTCCAGGCTGATGCACCTGTAATAAATACCGAGCTGACAGTTGTTAAGCCGCATCCCCAAGCTCTGAATAAATAAAAAGCTGCTTAGAATAGCAGCCCCAGAAAATGCTGGATGTTCCTGCTTGCTCTCAGTTTCCCTTCCACTGGCCAAACCTGTTTGCCTGGATGCCCACCCCCTCCTATTGTCCCCCCTCCCCTCTGGCTCCTCAGGCCTCTGTCCATCACTTGATCCCCAAGGGCAGCCACTGCCCAGCCTGGCTTTTGTTCATAGCTCTGTAGTTTGTCCAAGGCTCCTTCAGCAGCCAGAGCAGCTAATAGGGACCAGCTCTGCAGCTGACAGCTCAGGGACAGACCAGCCAGGCCCTCCTGGGGCAGAGGGTGGGGCACAGACCAGATGCCCTCTGGTTCAGTCTTCAGAACCTTGCTGGCATTTCCTTCTGTGGCTCTGCCCCTGTGATAGGAACCAGCGACTGCCCCTGGCAGAGGTCACCAGGAAGTTAAAACCAGGGCCCCCAGGTGGCCCCCAGGATGGCCCAGAGAGCACATGGGGGCCACCATTTGATGTTCTGTGAATGTTGTGTGTAAGCTCTCTGTGCCTCCTGGCTTTCTCGTGACAGGTAGTTCAGGTTCTCAGGAGCTGTTAGGTCCCTGTGTAGAGCCATCGATTGTTAGAGCTGGAAAGCCCATTTTATAGATAAAGGATACTGAAGCCTCCGTCAGGGAGAGCTTCAGACTTCTCTGTTCAAAGTTCGCAGTGGCAGATCCTGGGTTTGGACAGGAAAGGCACCCACCAGAAATGTGCCTTCCACAGGAGCCTGGGGTTTTGCTGAGAGTGTCCTGGGGGGTCATAGTGCCCCTCCTTCGGCCTTCTTGGGGGCTGCTGGGGAGTCCTGTATTTGTGTGGTATTTTCTTCTAGGATGGGGGTGAGGGGAGGCGCGTGAGTGTCCTAGAATTTGGGGTAGAACTTGCATGGGGTTTCTAGGGTGCAGGAGCACAGCTAGCCTGGGGACCCGGCTGGTCTTGTGACTCAGACAGCCCTGCCAGTTAAGGATTGGTAGGTCTGGTTGTCCTTGGGAGTCTTAGTCCCTCTCCCTTCTCGGTTGGGGGAGGTGAGAGTTTAGAGCGTGGGTGGGGGGTGGGGGTGGGGTGGGGAGTGGGGGGGCGAGGCTACAGGATGTGGCACCTAGTCCTTTCCGGGTAGGTCGCACTCCTCCCTATCTGGGCCAGAAAGTCCTTCACCCCCCCCCCCATGTTTGTCCCCTAGGACCCATCCTGGGGGTCCATCCTGGGTCCCCTCTGCCTTCCCAGGCTCAGATGCAGATGCAGCCTCCTCCAGGCCTCTTGCACCAGTGTGCTGCCTCTGACATTCCGCCCCAGCAGATAAGGATCCTGTCTGGCGCCTGGGTGCTTTTCTCCTCCTCCTTTCCAAATCTGTCCCCTGATTATCTGCAGACAGCCCCTCTCCAGGGGGCCACCAGGGCCTGGGCTGAGAGCTCGGAGCAAGACTTGCGGTGGAACCAGTTAACAGCTACCATCATCCTCCTCTCCCCTCCCCCCCAGCTCCTCACCCATCTCTCTGTCTTTGCTAAGCTCCACAGGAGGTTTAGCCCCAAGCTAAGGACTGGTTTCCTAAGGGGTAGGACTGACTAGCTTTCGCTGAGAGATACAAGTGTGTAAACTAGAGGCTGGGCTAGAATAGGCCGAGATGGGGACTGAGGGTGGAGTCACTTCTGTGGTCCAGCACGTCTCAGCCCTAGGCCTGGATAGTGCCCAGAGGGGATGTGGTAGAGATTGCAGCCAGCCAGCCAGACAATCCACATCCTGTGGGAGCAGCTGGCCTGGGAAGGGCTCAGGACACTTTGGGACGAAGAAAGGGGGTGCCAGAGAGCTCCCAGAGCCCAGTTAATAGACTCTGGGGAGTGGTCTCCCAAGACATGACGCCCTGGCTTCTGGCTCTCACAGCCTTTGAACCCCATCCCCTACCTCCAGAGCTTCTGGCCTCACAGGCAGTCTACCAAGAGGATGACCCATTCAGCCCCAGAAGGGATCACCAAGCCCTCTGGCGAGCCAGCAAGTCTGGTCTGCTCTTTCCCAGGACCACATCACAAGCCCTGCCTCACTGGGAGGTGGGAGCCCTGTGCTCTGGCTCACTGGCTTTCTTTGTCAGCTACAACCTCTGTGATTCTTGGGCAAGTTCCTTTTGGTCTGCGGATCTCCTATTTCTGCCGTTAACTGGGGGTGTCTTCTGGTAGGGGCAGAAGGGAGCAGACACCACTTTTCCTGACTCTTTTCATCTTCTCAGCGTGGCTCAAGTGGACACCCATAATTATGAAGCCAGCCCATGATACAGCTCAGGCCAGGAACCCCCCCAGTACAGGGCAGAGCCTATGAAGAGCAAACAAAAGGCCTTCTCACCTAGCACTCTCTGCCTGTGCAGGCTTTCTCCAGACTCCGTACCTTCCCCGCCCCCAGCCTCCCTGCTAGCCCCTCCCCAGCCTCTAAAACGCCCGCTGGGGAGGCAGGGAGGGAAAGCTCAGCGAGATCATCTTTATGGCTTCCTGGACCTGGAGCCCCGAAGGCTAAGAATCTGGCGGTCTTGGTTGGGTTCCTACCGAGCGCCCCGCCCCTCACCCCCAGCCTTTCAGCTCGTAAATTTACAGTCTCGGGTCAGGAGAAAAAGTCCTTACGTTATCAGCAGAGTCTTAAGTTATCAGTAAAGTGCCTCTTGAAGCTTCTGGGAGCCGAGTCTCCCGCTCCACCTAGACTAACCCAGACCATAACCTCTCTGCTGTGCACTCTGAGTCTCCCAGCCCCCACTCGTTGGTGAACATCTCAGTAGGCTATGTTTTGCGGAAGACCCACTCTGCCTCCTTTGAGGGGATGAATGAGGGGGTTCAGATTCAGGGGTCTCTGGAGTTTGAGGCTCCAAAAGACCTCGGGGCTCTCTCTGTGTTCCTGACAGTAGTGAGAAAAAGAGTTCATCTGTAGCAGTGGGGGAGGGAGGGGGGGTGGCGGTACGCCTTTAATCCCAAGCCCTTGGGAGGCTGAAGCAGGGGGCGGGGGGATCTCTTGAGTTCAAAGCTAGCCTGGTCTACAGAGGGAGTTCCAGGACTACACAGAGAAACCCTGCCTCAGAAAGAAAGAGAGGAAGAAAGTGTCCGTCTCAATGGAGCTCACGTTGTACAGCTCAGCTCGGGAGTCCTTATGGATGGATGAAGAAGCCTTAGGGAAGTGGGGGAGGGATAGTTCGATGTGGGTGGGGCTCCAGGACTATGAAAGTTAGAGGACGGTGGGGGTGAGTGTGTGCAGGCTGGTTAGGGGCCTCCCCCAGTGAGGGAAGGTCGGGAGCCCCATGTAGGATAAACAGTAAAAGCCCACATAGCCAGGACTTGATCCCTTTGGGTGTGAGCAGAGGCCGTCTTGGGACCACCAAAGGCCCCTCTTTATTGTCACAAGCTGTGATTACTGATTAGCTTCAAGTCGCCCGCACCCATCCCTCAGCCCTTAGGAAAAGCTACTGAGCCTGTCTGAGCCTCATTGTCAACTACACAACAGAATCCATAGCATTCGGTCTGCCCTATAACATTACCACAAAGTTCAGAGAGCCCTCTGGCTTGTTTGCTCTTACTGGAGCCCGGATCCCAAACTCGATCTTCCTGATCCCGTCCTCGGCTCTCTGGTCTGTAAAATGGGTAGATGAGTCTTAAGGTGGATGGAAGTAAATTAGCCAAAGGTCCTTAGCAAAGGCCCTGGCATGTTCTTAGCACCAGTTAGTGGAAGGGTCACTGCCTCCACAGGTGTGTTTATACATCCTGACTAGGCAGTGTGCAGTGAGGTTGGACTGGAAGCCTCCTGACTCCACCCTCAGACTAGCGACCCCTGTTTGGTAATGGTGTGTGCTGGTCCACCAATACTTGAGTTTATTTTTAGCTGTGACCAGCCAGAGGGTCTGGAGTGGGGGGTGGGGCAGTGGGAGCAGGCTGTAACCTGAGCTGGGAGAAAGAAGTGAAGAGTTGGGGGTGAGGTTCCCCACTGCAAGGGACCTGGCCCTCCCCTGTCTTCCCACAGGCATAGGGGACAGCAAAGGCAGTGCCTCATTAACTTCTCCATAAACACTCCCCCTCCACACACCATAAATACCCCCCCACCCCCACCCCTAGATAGGGATCTGGGCATCTGAATAAACAGGAATGTGGAAACAGGAAAGCCAGTGGGCTGCAGTCCCTATGGGAGACTCGCTTCCTCTTAGGGACCCCAGCCTTTCCATGAGGTGGAGAGCCGGGCAAACTCCACCAGAACCTGCCATGGCTCTCATAGGGCTCCCTGGGGGGGAAGGTGGGGGGACATAGAGCTGGTCTGGGTGGATCCCTGGCCAGACCTGCCATCATTACGGTCCCCTCGGTGCTGAATACCCTACCACCTCAGCTCTTTGTTGCCCACTGGGCTCACGGCAGCTTTATTTTATTTATTCGTTTGTTTATTTATTTATTTATTTATTTATTT
>JADRCD010236144.1:0-11956 GCA_019843815.1 Montemys delectorum
TTGTGTATGGTAATTCCAATTAAATTATTTTATATGAATACACACTGAAACAACACATACACACAAAGTATAATGTATCAAGTGATGGCTAACAATATTAAGTGTAAAAGCCATTAATGTTGCACCTTCACCAATTTAAAACCACAGTCCATAGTGTTCCAGTTCTATAGCAGATCTGAAATAATCTCTTAAACATATTTGTCTTAGTTAGGGTTTAACTGCATGAACAGACACAATGACCAACTCTTATAAGAACAGCATTTACTTGGGCCTGGCTTACAGGTTCAGAAGTCCAGTCCATTCTCATCAAGGCAGAAGCATGGCAGCATCCAGGCAGGCATGGTGCAGGCAGAGCTGAGGATTCGACATCTTCATCTGAAGGTTGCTAGCAGAAGACTGACTTCCAAGCAGCTATGGTGAGGGTCTTAAACCCACGTCCACAGTGACACACCTACTCCAACAAGGCCTCCCCTTCCAATAGTGCCACTCCCTGGGCCAAGCATGTATAAACCATCACAATATTTAAATTGGGAATGTAAAAGTACAACTATTATATCAAAGAAAAAGACATCACGGGAGGAAAAGCACGTATTGTATTCTGGTGACAATTCCAGATGTGAGTTTCTGACACTGCAGCTGGCTAGAGAAAACTGTTCAGAACATAGTCAGGTCTCACAGTTCCCAAAGAATCCTGCACCTAAGATTTCTAAAGCAGAGAATATATTTGAAACTGACGATTCCTAATAATCAGTATCTTTCCATTTGTTTTTTTCCATAATATATTGAAGCAGAAAAATGCAGCAGAGTTTCAGCTATTCACATATAATATACTTATGTGCTTAAAACATATATATGGAAATTATTCTAAAATAACTTCATAAAATGAGTAATAACTGAACCATAAGATTTATATTCACATAAAAGATATTGATAGAAACGTATGCAGTTACTGAGTGTGGTTCAGACATAGAACAAGATACCAATATCTCAAAATGAACATTGGATAATGATGTGAAAAGTGACAGTTTTATTTAATAATAGAAACAGTGACAGTTTTATTTAATAATAGAAGCAGTGACAATTTTATTTAATAAGAGAAACAGTGACAATTTTTTCTGACATTTCTGTTCTTCATGAAATGAAGTATGTGCTAGAATTTGAGGCTAAATATCACCATTTATTGACAATACTGAAGCAAGGTACTTCCAAGTCATTTGAAACAAAATATAAATTATTTCCCCCTTTTCTGGGTTCCTTGAAGACATTTTTTTTTTTAAGCATTTTTCCTAAACTTGATAGCTTTATACATCTAAGCAAACACAGCATCACAAAGAGTTCTATTCTCTCTGTATGCAAAGTCAGAGGAAAACATCCTTTCAAAACCTTTGCATCCATCTGATTTCCCTCATGTAAATCAGATGCAGTGATTTTGTCTCTTTAGTTCCTGCTGCTCCACTTTTGGTGAGCTGTTAACTCTCATCTAATTACTATAGTTTCAAAAGGGCCGTTCCTCAGAAATATCTTCTTTGTAAATTATTTGAAATTGTAAAGTTTTCCCAGTATAAATATTTCCTTTAATTCGCATTTCCCTTTTATATTTTGGTAGCTTTCAAATGCCTTTGATTGGCTGGATTAAAACCTGCAACTTTTAGTTACTAATGCATTTGCCAATGTATTGGATTTGCAAGTCTGTAAGTTAAGTTGATTATTTTATATTAGTTTAGATGACATGAGTTAAAGCAAATCATTCTAGCCGTTTTCTATTTCTTGCTTGAAAATTCTCATGTAACCATTTCCCTTCATTTGCTACAAGTAAGAGTGTTTTCCCATTAAGCACTAATTTTAATTACACAGCACATTATCTCAATACACAAATAATGAATAATTTATATTATTATTCACACATGCATGCAGTAGGTTATTGAGAAGGTAATCTTACCTAACGTAGTCTTAAAATAAATAATATCAACTTTAGCCTTACCAGAGAGCATGTTTTGACTCTAAAACACTTTATGTGTCCAGTCAACCAACTCATTGTATTGACAATGGAAGTAAACATTGTGGCTCATTTTATTACTTAATTTATTGGAATTGTAAATGACTATATTGTCCAACTTGATTCCTGCTGTAAATGAGATGTGATGAGCTGGTGGCCTAGGAGACAGAAATAAGCCAACAATATCCTGTGGGAGGGCTCTATACAAAGACTTCAATCACATATAAAATTTTAATCTTCCTCATTTAATTCTATTAAGGTTAATTTTACTCGCCAATGCATAAGTATTTATAAGTTGAGAAACATCTATTTTGAGATATATTTTTGTTCTTATAGTAAAATCCTAGCATTATTTAGACAAAGGGAGTCCTGAGTTAGCCCCAGGGAATGAGCCATGCTTGGTTTTAATATTTTTTATGTATTCTCAAAAGGATTGTTGTTTATTTGAAATACGCTAATCTGGGTATTGATAGTTTAGTGTTGAAATTGTTAAGGTTCCAACATCTCAGAGTATCCACTTGTAAGAGCACTGCAGCTGTTTTCTTTTACCAATCATATGGATTGGCCTTTCTACCCTGTCATGGAAGGGGTCTTGGGATCCAATGCCCAGTTTTACTGTAGTTTTAAGCCCACAGGTGATTACATCATTGCATCTGAGGGTTATGAAAAATGTAACAACAATAAAACAGTTTCTGAAAGCATAAACAAATTACTTATATTTTATCCAAAAATCAAATACTTTATGTTATGCAGACATTTCAGAAAGCCAGAGATGCTTTATTTCCTTGCATGACTTCACTGCAGATTTGGTTCTAAACAGTGGAAGGAAGCATTTTGCATTGCCCTTGCTATTACTTACAAAGATCACACTAGCACTGCCTGAAACACTTCAATTCAGACTTGAGTCTATAATATGTTATGAATCGCAGTGAGAGCATACAGTAAGAAACTGTTTGTACAATTTTTTCCACTGTTGGAAGAAAATGATTTAACTAGAGAAAACAAAGGCTTGTCATGTGTTTACACCAAATTATGATGGAATGTTTGGCTCTTTTTTTTGTTGTTGTTAAATGAGTTTCTTTTTTAAAATACATTAAATGAATTTTGACTGAAGGCTAGAATGGACTATCCAACAATTTGTGCAATGGCCTTAAACATGCTCTGGTCATTTTGTATTATATCTTAATATAAAACAATAGTCTCAGAATTGATTATTATAAAATCAAACTATTGTTCAATGATGAAATCTGCAGAAGATACTGTACAACCTATATTCATGTCAGAAATGAGCACATTTATATCTTTCCTCAATGTCACTACTTATTAAATGACAATAAACTCAGAAGTTCAAATAGCAGTAATTTGCCAGGTTTTCCTCGAGAGTTCTGGCTGAAGGAAATATAGGTCTTTCTATTCTAATTTTTATTACTGATTACTTCTGAGAACACACATCACATAGTAACTATGTCTATAATTTACAGAATAGTGTAAAGGGTTAAGAGGTTGCAGAAAGCTCAAGAGGTCTTAGCAGCCCTGAGAAGCAAGAAAATTGATGGAGATACAAATGTGGCTGCTGTTGTGAGTCAGGCCACAGTAGATCACAGCTCTGAGACTGAAACTAAAGAGTTGAATCGAGCTGCAGGCACAAAGGGAGGCACTGAGGAAGACGCAGATGAGTAATAGACCCAGATGGGCAAACAGGAAAACAGGCAGAGTAGGCAGCACCAACAGTGGATACGAGCCAAGCTGAAGCTTTTGAGATGCTATGGAGTTCTCTGCCCGTTTGCTCTCGATTCACATGCCAGGTGGTCAGATGACAGATTAGTGACAGCCATCACCACCAGAAACTTAAGTGTACACCTTTGCATGGGGTCCATGTCAAGAAGTTACTGTCTTTCTTATGGGATATCGTATGCCCCATAAAGTCTTGAGCTTGTTTATTTATTTTTCTGATATGATTATAAGATGCCTATCTGCCACCACAGCTCAAGGATACCCTCATACATTTATGAGTGACACCCTTTCTACTCTCAGAAATAAGTCATTTATCTTTTCAAGTCACATGGGCAGTGCCAGACAGATGGTTCAGTTTATTTGTCCACTCAGCTGCATATTCATCCTTCATACTCAAAATAAAGCCAAAGTCATTTGCCAAAGGATTCTATCAGGATGAGGTAGTCTCAAAGAGTCATTATCTTTCATAATGTACAGTAACTTAGGGGAAGTTACAGCCTTATTTGAACATTTATAGTACTAATATCTATCCAACTTTTAACTGTTTATGCTTATAAAAAAAAAAAAAACCTCGTACATCTCATCAGCCTGAAAATATATTTTTTCTGTTTAGTAAATGGTAAAATTACATACATACCAATGTTTTCTTAAAAACAAATTTTATGATTTATTATCAGTAATTGCTTGTTTAATATTTAGTATATTTATTTATATGCTTGGCATCCTGAAAAAAATCTCCTGGATGAAAATAAATCACAGATAGGAAAAGTGCTGATGTGCAGAGATTTGTAGCCTACAGCTCATGGCATCCAAGTCTAATCTAACTTTACAACTGAAATATGGGTTAGATTATTTGCCACATATCCACAACCCTGATGGAGCATAACATTAGCTGAACCCTGTGGATCAGAGGTAGTTATTAAACCTTAGATGAGGTTAGATCCCAATCAGGGACTGTTTACAAGATTAATCCAGAAATGCCCCAAACAGAAAAACCTGGTCTCTGGCCAAATTTTGAGGAGGGGGAGTAATTTAATCAGAAGTCCCCCAAACAGAAAAACCTGGTCTCTGGTCAAATTTTGAGGAGGAGTCATACTTTAATCAATTGCCTTTTTGAGATTCTACATTGTAATATAAGCTTCTGCTTAGATGTACCCTTGTTTGCATGACTCTATATGGTGGGGACTGAATGATGAAGTTGCATGCACAGCTACTCAAGGTAACCTTGCAGAATTGAACACTGGCAGTTCTGCACTGATGTTATTTACATGGCAAAAACTCCAGGAAAAAAAAAAGTGTGTAAAATAGCTCATTGTAGTCAAAGAAGGACTCTTTCAAAACAATGTCTCTCCATAGTTCATTATCTTATACTAAAAGCTGAACTCTTGTTGCAGCTCAGCCCATTGCTTTGCAATGTGCAGAATAAACTTTTCCTGGCTGTTTCAAAATATAAAATATGAATTGATTCACTTCATGCAAAGCTGGTTTTTGTTTGTTTTTTCAGGTTTGTTGTTGTTGCTGCTCTTGTCTTGTTTTTTAACTTGAATTGTAAAAGAGCATCAGTTTAAAGTATTGTACTAAAGTATATAATATTGGGAATACTGAAGTGTCTATAAGTCCCAAAAAGTCGTAAAATAGAATTTCACTGAGTGCAGGAGTTGATGACAAGTGTAGTTTTGCTCCTGTTGGCTGGTAGACATTGATGTATGTAGCAGAATATGATGGCTATGTTAAAAGAAACTCCTTTTTTATAAGCAATATTTTACATGTAAAAATATTTTTATCTGTGTGTGAGAGTGAGTTTATGCATGTAAGTCCAGTAATTTTGGACACCAGAGGGGGTATTAGATCTCCTGTCCTGGAATTGCATACAAATGTTTGGGAGGTGCTCTGTGGTATTGCTGGGAACTGAATATGCATCCTTATGCCACAAACAAGGATAACTCTCACCTGTTATCAAGCACACTTCTTTTAGCAGCAGACAGGGACAAAACAAAGCAAGACTCAGAAGCTAGTAAGCTAAGCAACATTACACACACACACACACACACACACACACACACACACACACACACTTTTTTCCAAGTTTTATACTAGAAGAACTATTGATGCATTTTGGAGCGAAGGATAAACATTCTCTGCTATGGTGATTTCACAGTTCTATAAATATAATGAAATGATCACATGTACTTTCAATCCATGAAGTCCATTACAAGTTATTGTGGTAATTTTGTCTCCTCTGCTTCTCCATGCGTTGTGTAACATGTATTTAGCAATGATGGGTCACATTTGTTTGGGGTGTTAACAGATGATAAGGTACCTCTGAATTTGCTACTTGGTAACAGTATGGCCATTTTAAGATTGTTGATCAACTCAATAATTAGTGGTCATACAGGTGTAAATTAAACTATTGTGCTACTAGGCATAGAAAATTTTAGTAGCTATAAATACATACAGCATAGAATATTTGCCAGTGATTTTAAATAACTATTACTCTCTTAGTCACTGAATTTTATTATCATTTTAAAATGCATTCCTTCTACATTTTAAAGTAAACATACTATAAAACCACATGCCATGTTACATTCACCGCAGCTTCACAAAGCTCATGTTTGCTCATTCTGCATTATTTTTTTCTTGTACTTAAGTTAATTGTTAGATGTTTGTTCAGCATGCCACTACATGTAATAGGTTAGTGAGTTAGGGAGCAGAGCAGAGAAGTCAGGACAAGCTGAAACATCCCTGATTCTATTGGCTTTTTACTTTGTGTTGCTGAAGTCTGCATGATGCATTTGTTACATTCTAATTGGAGCAGTTACCCCTGTAGAAGATCCTAAGGTAATAATAAGGTATAAGGGTCCAAAAAGTAAAATGAGAGATTTCTGTTGCAAACAAGACACAGTTTCAGTGTCACTCAATACTGGATAGAGCTCCCACCCTTGACTTTCATCAACACAGAGCATCAGCAGCAACCCTTTCAAACAGCTCCCAGGAAACAGCCTTGATCTAGTGGCTGGCATGACCAGGGGGAGATTTAATGTGCTATTAGTGCTACACGTAGTGTGGGTCTGAGTACACTGCACTTGGCAGAACATTATTATAACCAAAGGGCCATGTTAATGTCTTATAAGGCTATAAACTTGGTGAAAATGCACCTGAATTCTCAGAGGTAGGAAAATGAAGTTGTAAGTAAGCCTGGGGCAAGTATTTAACTTTGCAGTTTATTTTCTGCTTAACAATAATGAGATGAGAAGTAGCAAATTCTTATTACTTGTGATTCACACAGCAATACACTTTCATCGAAGATGGAAAACTTTAGGATGAGGTAACTGCATCCTGATGCCCAGGAGAGAGATGCTAAGGATCAGACTGTACAGACCTGAAAGTGTTAGGTACCAGATCATTTCCAGATACCTATTAGATATAATTTGTTGCAATTAATAAAAGATCCTAGCATTTCTCCAAAAGTATCTCCTAAAGTATGCTGTAAATGGATTGATATCTTACAAACTCTGTTTCACTAACTGGACCATAAAGCATTATGAATTCCAGGCAGCCATTACTGTGCTTAACAAAGTGGTTTATTTTACAGTAAAAGATGCCTCTTTGGCTTGGTTTTCAAATTCCATATAACTGCATTTCTTTTCAGTTCATTCGATAGATTGCAACGTCCACAGGATAGAGTTAGTATTTAGTATTAATAAAACTAGTTGCAAAGGCGTTAAACAAAGAGAGGTACTCCCAATTTAAAAACTGATTCAGAGTAGAAAGTAGAGTGTCCTGGGAAATCTGAAGATCTGTGACCTGGTTGAACTAGGTAGATTTTAAGCTGGATTTCTTTTATATTATGTGTGCATGTGTGTATGTGAGTGTGTGTGTGTGTGTGTGTGTGTGTGTGTGTGTTTGTATGCCTTAAAACATTGTTGTTAAACTACATTTCTCTTGAAAAGTGTTACTTCCTTTATTCTGAATTCTTCAAACACAATTGTATTTTTTACTTGATGTTAATATTAAAGACATTGTTTCCTGTTGCAACATTTAATAACTTCCATTAAACAACTAATGGAAATTTACAACTCTTGGAAAACTTTTCTTTCTTTTTTTACTAATCTTTCCATTAGTTTACATCTCAAATGATATCCTACTTCCTGCTTACCCCTCACAAGCCCTCCATCCCACAACCTCCCTCTCCTCCCTCCCCTTTGCCTCTGTGTGGGTGCTCAAACACCTATCCAACCTCTCCTGCCCGACCCCTCCAACATCCGCCTACATTGGTGCATCAAATCTCCACAGGACCAAGGGCCTCCCCTCCCATTGATGTCAGACAAGACCATTCTCTGCTACATATATATCTGGAGCCATGGATTCCTCCCTGTACTTGGTTGTTGGTCCCTTTATTTTCTCCCCCTCTTCTCTCCCTCCCAGGTCACCCCTTCCTCCATCTCTGGCAATCATCCTGTTCCCCCCCAATGCAGGACTGAAGCATTCACACCGTGGTCTTCCTTCCTCCTAAGCTCCATATGATCTGTGGGTTATATCGCGGGCATTGTGAGTTTTGGGGCTAATATCCACTTATCCACTAAAGGCCATTTGCTTTACTTTGTATTCTGGCTACTGTGTACAGCAATACAATAAAGAAGGAGCTGTCTCAACATTGACTTCATTTCCTTTGGAGATATATCCTGGAGTGGGATTACTGAGTCACCAAGCAGCTCATTTTTAGTTATTTCTAGAACCATAATATTTTCCATCATACCTATGCTAATTACATTACCATTGTAACACTGTATGTTTCTATTGCTGTGATAAATTACCATGACCAAAGAAAGATATAGATAGAAAGGTTTCAGAGAGATGAGTCAATCACTGTCACACCAAGGACATGTGGCAGCAGGCAAGAATGGCAGCTGAAGCACAAAGCTGAGAGCTTGCATATTAAAACCATGAGTCAGAGAGAGCAATTTGGACTATAGTCTTTGAACATCAAATGCATCTCCACTGACATACTTTCACCATCAAGGCCATACCTCCTAAATCTATTCAAACAATACCACCAACTGGGGACCAAGTATTCAGATGCCAGACACTATGAGGGACATTCTCATTGAAGGTACCTACCTGCCTACAACAAACAATAGTATGGAAAGACAACTGTCATAATTCCCTTTCCTGTTGCTGTGAGAAACCACTCCAACAAAAGCAACATAAAGAGAAAAGATTTATTTGCATTACAGTACAACACTGCAGTCCATCTCTGTAGGGAAATCAAGTCTGCAGAATTTGTAGCTGCTGATCACTTTGCATACACAGTCAAGAGCAGAAGAAAATCAACACATATGTGCTGGTCCTCACCTTGGTTACTCCATTCTTTTACAATCTACAACTTCCTGTGGGTCTTCCCCCTGTGATTAATACAGTCAAGTTACTTCTTTACAAAACAAATGTCTTAGGTACTTTTCTATTGCTGGCTATGACTTCACCAGGGCAACTAATCAGAGAAAGGAGTTAATGTGAAGCTCCTGGTTTCAGAAGGGTAACGAAGATAGGGTGGCAGGAACAGCTAGCTGAGAGCTTATATTTGATTTGAAAGCAGGATCCAGAGAGAGCTAATATAATGATGTCTTTTGAAACCTCAAAGTCTGCCTTCAGTGACACACTTCTTCTAATAAAGTGATACAATTTAAGCCTTCCCAAAAGTTTCTACTAACTGTGGGCCATATATGCAAACTTAGGAGCCTTTGTTGGTCATTCTCAGTCAAACCACCATGCCAATGAAATATACACATTCTTTCATAGAAATTCTCTTGTCAGGTGATTTTGGATCATATCAAGTTGGTGGTTAAATATAGCTATCATAATAACTTAATGAATAGAAGAGAATATTTATAAACTATAAATTTGATAAGGGGCTATTATTAGCCAAACAAACCAGTAGCCAAAAGCTTACATAATCTCAGATAAACAGGAAATATAAATAAATATTTTTCAAAAGAGCTACATACAAATGTACAGCAAACATCTAAAGGAAAAAAATCAAAGCCAGAGCAATGAATTACTTCACTCCAAATATAATAGTTATGTCACAAAGGCAAAGAACAGGGAACTTTTGTTCATTAACTTCAGTAGTACCTTTGTTCCTTTCTAAAATTTACTTTTGGTCTTAAAATTTCTTAAGTTACAGTTTAAATTTTTTACTATTGTTTCCAAACACTTAAATTATTCTTAACACTGCACATTTATTCCAAGTATTTTTTGTATGTAATTTTTCTCTGTTATTGAGGTCAAAATATTCATAATTTTCTCTATAATTTTCTTGTTACTCTATTATTTATTTATAAATAATGATTTTAGGGGGCTCTCTCAATCATTGTTCTATTGCTATAAAGAGACAGCATGGCCACAGCAACTCTTGTGAAAGAAAGAATTTTACTGGGGATTGCTGATATTCAGACAGTCAGTCCCTTATCATCATGGTAGAAAGAATGGTTGCATACAAGCAGACATAGTACTGGAGAGGTACCTGAGAGTTCCTCATCTCGCCAGGCAGCAGGAAAAGAGATTGTCTTAAATACTTACAATGTGGTTAAATAATACATTTATAGAATCATTATTTGAAAATTGCTATGACTCTCTAGCACTGAATTTTAAATATCATAGATAGATAGATTATAAATAAATCTCAACACTTGATTAAAGGTCAATGTATAGCTTTCTTACAGAAAAGATATTTTGTAAGTTTAAAAAATTGCTAAAAAACAAAACCATTATGAGACTGCTTCAAATAAGAACAAGAATGACAGTTCAAGGTCTATAATAGTTGTAGACAGGATTGACAGTTATATTATTCTAGGAGTCTTGACTAGTTTGCTTTCTCTGCCAATTCAAGAACTAAAAAGTGACGAAAAAAAGTCCTCAAGCACAACAGGTAGCAGCAGGGAAAAATCTCAGACACTTCACACATAGTCATCTGATGAAGAAGAGCTATTGCTGCGGTGAGTTTTAAACACATACAGCAAGTCATACATGGAAAGATCTGCTTTAGTGCAGAAGTAGAACTCAAGATGTTGAACACAGGCTTCTCCTTGAGGAATGGAAGTGTTAGAGGTCTTTAAGGAGTTTTGTGCCTTAGCTTATTTTTGGTCAATTTGAATAAAAACTAGGATGCTAATTGGCCCCACAACTTTGGGGGTAAACACATTCTGATCCAACCTTAAACTTTTCTGGCTAGTCCACTGGTAGGTTCCCTTTTGGCCTGAGAGAATGCCTTCCAGGCCTTTGTGACTTTGACCAAAAGCATGAGGAAGAAACCATAAATTAATCATCTTTACTATTCATTCGTGTCTCTCAATCAGTCTGCCTATCACAGATCTGTGTAACTACTAATATAAATGTGGTTCCCAGAAGGGGCAATGAAGTTCATTAAAGCTTATAACATATTTATCAGAAATGCTAATTTCTTAACAGATGGAAAAGCTCACAACCTGGCACTAAAAAATCTGCCTGATTTAATAAAAATACTACTTCTTATTACATGCACAGTAAGTTCTTAACCAAGTAGTAATTCTTAAAACTTAGTGTTTAATAACTTAGTCTTATTTAGTTGTTTTACCCAGCTCCCAATAACACAGGGTAATTAGGAATGGTGATCGGTACGAAAAATCATTAACTATCAAATTGAGTTGTACTTTATTTTGTGAGAACACTATGACTAATCTTTTAGGGCACACTGTTCATTTCTCGATGAGATCAAATACCTGTAGTTTTTGTTTTGTTCCACTTCATTCTCTTGCTTGTATCCTTCTAATCGCAATAATACTATGCAGTGGTCTTAAAACACTCACGCAAACTATTCTCCATTTGAGCCTCGCTCAGTCTTTGTATCTTGAGAAATAGAATGAAACAATGCAGATAGAAGACCTGCTGCTGGAAAATAGTAGGAAGCCAAGGAGTTTGTTTACCAAAGTGTACTTGCTCCATAAGATATTAGCTGCCTATAACAGACTCACTTACACCTAGGCCATCATGGGAAAGCATGAGTGCATAAATACACCCTGAAGATGCCCTAGCCACCTCTTGCAGTGACTGTCTCAGAGGTTCCCTGTGAGAACTGCCTAGGTCCACATTCTTAAGGAAAATTAATACCTGTTTAAGTGCTGTTAGCATGGTTTATTTTGCAGTAGTGTGTGTGTGTGTGTGTGTGTGTGTGTGTGTGTGTGTGTGTGTGTG
>JADRCD010236144.1:11966-35157 GCA_019843815.1 Montemys delectorum
GTGTGTGTGTGTGTGTGTGTGTGTGTGTGTGTGTGTGTGTGTGTGTGAAAAGTCTTAGATCTTTCAGGGGAAAAGATGTCATTGCTTTGTTGCTGTTCCTGTGAATAGTATCCTGGATCGTCCTCATGTTACCTTTACCTTATGTAATACACTCTCCTCCATCTCCTCTCATGGATCACACTTGAAGATGAAAATTGGGATATAGGAGAACCAAAGAATTCAGAATATCCTTTCTCAAGATAATAAGCTGGCTTGCAAGGATGCTGTTCTGCTCTATAAGATAACTGAGTTGTAGAAGCTATTAGCTCTTCCTTAGGGTAATCCTCCATGGCAAATTCTAATCCCCTCCTACACTCCCTCATCCCCATCTCCCAAAAAAGGATCACTATGGTAGACTGCATTACTCAGAAAGGCAAAAGGCACATTTAGGTTTTAATATAAAGCTTGTCTTACACAGACATTATATTCACAGTCAAGGGTAACTATCCAGAAGTGATTTTAAGGATATTGCCAACCTATGACTGAGTTGGTAGAACAACTTTGCTCAGTCGCAGCCTCAGTCAGAGGCTACTCCACCTGTATCTCCCCCCTAGTTTCATATTGGCCACCTCAAGACAGCAATTCTCTTTCAATGACGAGAGTAAGAAAAGTCAGTTGCAGGTCTTATGTTGACATCTTTTCAAGAGTATAAGAATACCATCAGTTTTTGTTAGACTGGCCTGAGATTTGAAAGTCGGGATATGTTTTCTATTTAAGTTTACATAGAATATACACAATAAAATAATGGAATTTAAGGATATATCTCCATGAAATTTTATATGTGCAGATAGATTCTTTGTAACTACCACTTAGATTGAGATATATTGTATTTCTGGCCCTTAAACTCCCTTTAAGTGCCCTTCCTTACCAGTATTCCACCCACATGTGTATGTTATTCTGGTTTTAACTATAATAGTTTATTTTGTTTGACTTTAATATTTTAAGTGCAATTTTGCAATGTGGGCTATCTGAATACTCAATATTATTTCTCTGAAATCTACTCATGTTGTTGTACTAGGGCCATGTGGTATTCCTGTCTGCACACGTATCATATTTAATTCTTTAGCTGTTGATAGTTATTTTGGTCATTACCAAATTTGGACTGGAGACTTCTCATGGTGAAATATAAATAACATGAAATATACTATTTGGTCCTCCTCTTGTTTTGGTTGCATGAGACAGTGTTTCACTATGTAACCCAATCCTGGCTCTGCCTCCTCAGGACTGAAATTACAGTCATGTGCTAGCACACCCAGCCACTTTGGCTGTTTATGAGTGGATATCTCAGTGACATTATTACAGTCACTTTGCAATGGAATCAGTCACTATTCTCCAGAAATTTTCCATCTTTTCAAACTAAAGCATTACACTATTAAAAATTATACTTTGTCCATCTCCTATGCCTTGTCACCCATGATTCATCACTCTCTGTATGATTGTGACTACTTTTGGTACCTTACCGAGGAAGGCCCACCCTATTTAATATCTTATAACTTTTTTACCCAGCTTTGCACAGTGTCTTTTAAGTTATTCATGTTTTATTGAATGTTCAAATTTCCTTTAGATAAAAGGCAAAACAACACAGTGTTTGTGTGTACTTAAACAGATAGATGCTTTTGGTTCCGTCTGCAATTGAGTATAATAAATAGCACTGCTGTGAACATGAACAGAAAGTTGCGTGAGTCATTGCTCTCAATTCTCTCATGTGAATATTCAGAGAAACCACACAGGAGTTCTGTATTTACATTTCCTCTAGGAACCAGCATCATGTCTAACAGTGGATAAGCCATTTATTTTCTCACCTGTAACACACAAGTGTTCTGATTTGTAAACATCATTTGACGACATTTGTTAATACTTGTTTGGTTGGCTAGGTTTTGTTTTGTTTTATTTCATAATAACTATGCTAATGGATGTGAGGGGTATTTCATAATCATTTGATAGAATTTTTCTGTTACTAGAATGTTGAATATCTTTTCATGTGCTTATTTTCAATTTCTTTGGAGAAATGTTTGTTCAGGTCCCTTGCTCATTTCTATTAAGTTGTTGGGTTTTTTTGTTGTTGTTGATGATGTTCTTAGGAATAAGTAAAGACTTCTACCATTCTTCTTAATCTCAGCTTATTTTGTACTTTTGAGAATAGTCCTCATAGGAAAGCAGGGTTGTTTTCTCATTTATCATCTCTGAACATTTTTATTTTATATACAGAAATATATTTTAATTGCCTCTATTTGCAATATATTGTAGTAAAATGCTTTTAACAGAGAAATAACCTTAGATTTTAAATAAAAACAGGGGTTGAGTTAAGATTCTCTCTTCCCTTCTCGATGTAGTCTAAATACCAGGTTCTTAAGGAGGGTCACAGCCCCCCAAGAGGGCCACATTTTGGGATGTAGTTATGAAACATTTGCCAACAATAAAAAGTGGGATGTCTTGAGTGCTTAACAACCTAAAATTAATGCATAGTCAACGTATAATGACTCTGAGATGTTGCTGGTAGCATTCCCATGTGTCACATGATTTCAATGAAGCCTTGATTCTGGGCATATAACATGCATCCTTTGCCCTTTGCTGGATTCCACATGTGCAACATCAACCAAAATAACCTGAAATAGCTTATCTGACTGATATTTTAAATTGTTATAGATTGTGAGTATAAGGGTTTGGTTTGTTTTTCTGTATATACAAAATCTAAGTAACAACTGGTATGTATCAGATTGTACCGTGTTTATGTTGTGTTAAGTTTAAGTATTACTGGTTTAATTGTCTTTTAGAATTGTCAAGCAATTGTTTACCTCAATCTCTTATGATTTTAACAAAACACAATGTTAAAGAAACAAATATTTAGACATAAAGATACTATTAAATAAGTATGAAGTCACTGCTTGGGAAAGATCAATATTCGAGGACAACAGCACAACCCTTCTGCTTTCAGATAGTCATATTGTCTTATTTCAAAGACTATAACAATCTTTAAGACAGGGCTTCTCAACTTCAACATTTTGGTATTTTACATTAGATATTTTCTAATTTTGATATTTTAGTTTGTTCAGCAAAATCTTATTCTCTGAGGGGTCTTCTAGCCATGGATACAATAAAAATCCTTCTGGGAATTCCTAAGTGAGTCTTGGAGACAAAACTTTTCCCTGGTCAAGAGCTACTGCTTCCAGTTAGAGCATCCCTTTGGTGTGTGATGTGTTACTTAGAGTAATCTTCTAACAGAGAGAGACTGGGTTGTATTCGGAGCCACAAAAGCATATAAAGTGTGGCATTTTATTTTATTATTATTCTCTCATTCAGTACACCCTAATCACAGCCTCCCCTCCCCCCCCCGAGACTCCACACACACCTCTCCTATCATCCGTGTCTACTGCTCCTCCATTTTTGTTCAGAAATTGCCAGTCTCCCTGGGCTATCAATTGAACATGACATAACAGGATATCACACAACTAGGTGCTAACATTTGTATCAAGGTTGGACAAAGCAATCCAGTAGGAGGAAAAGGGTCACAAGAGCAAGCAAAAGAGTCATAGACACTCCCACTCCAACTATGGGGAGTGTTGTTGCCAAAAATCCCAAACTAAATAACCCTAATTTATATGCAGAGGGCTTAGTGCAGACCCAAGCAGCTCTGTAAGCCCCTGTAGAATTGCTGCTTAGTTGAGTCTATAGGTTATATTCTCCTGGTGTCTTTGGCCCCTCTGACTCCTAACATCCTTCCTCCTCCTCTTCCCATACAGGTGTATTTTAAATGCTTGGTACCACTGTAACTTTGTTCACTGTGTTGCCTTCCTTTTTAATTTTTTTCTTGAGAATTAGTAATGATCTGTAGCTTATTTATGCACACATGTTTAAACTAATGGAAAGACCTAAAAAGAGAAAATGCTTGGGTAAATGAAGTAGGATTTTCTCATTTAGAAGATCCATAAGAAAATCAATATGATGAAGATGCACACTTGTATTGCTGTTATCAAATATGCACTCAGAATTTATGGAGAAAACACATTTATTTAGCTCAGAAGTTTGGTGGTTCAGTGGCATTTACATTAGAGTAATCTCACCTCTTCTGAGAGTCCCCTGGGTTGTAACATTTCCAGTTTAGTGCATATGTATGCCGAATACATCACATCTCTAAACAGAGAGCTTCAGAGGTGGGTGGGACCAGTCTTGTGCTTTCATAACAACTATTGAGGAGTTCCACAAGAACTGCTTTAACCATGTCAATGACATAAGACTTCCCACTAGGTCTTACTTCCCCAAAGTTCACGTCTTCTGACACCACTACCTTATCCATAATATCACCTACCTTTGGAGGACATGCAAAGATATCCAAACCATAGTAGCAGATAAGAAAATCCGAGGGGCACAGAAATGCAGTTCACACAAGAGTAAGAGAAGGAACAAAATGGGGGTGGTAAACTGTGAGGTGGTTCATATCTATGGTTGATCATACAATGAAGAAGTGAATTAATATCAGAACTGCAAGAAGTCTAACTATCCCCTTGTGGATAAAATTTCTCGCACATATGTCCATGGTATTTTAAAATTAGTATTGTTTGAAATATTCTAACAATCCTTTCCTAAGTCTTTTGCATCCATTTTTCTATAATTATTTAATGTGTGACATATAGTTAAGGTTGTGTAGAATGATCATTTCTTATTATCCTCTCCAGGCTAGCAAAGTCTTGTTCAAAAATATCTAAGCATCTAGATCTGGAGGTAGAATAATGGAAATTCACATGGGAGTCGCTAGTTACACTAACAAGCCTTTGACCAGCATGGGATCTGCTCTGCAACTGTACTTCTGAGAGGTTAAAAGAATTAAATGAAATGGGGAAAGAAATGTTGGTGATACATGGGTCCAGAACTGATCTGTGACATGGCTGGAGATGATGTCCTTGTGGAAGATGAGAAACCAGGCTTCTTGGTGACCTTTACATGAATATAGTCAATGGATTATTCCTGCTTAACAGTCTTTTATTGTGTATCCAGGAGAGAAATCATTGATGCATAGGAAGATCTCGACAGATTTAAAGGATCAGAAAAAGATTAAGCCTACAAGAAATAGAAAAATCCTTCAGATCTTTGCAAAATAACTTTAAAAATATAAATCATCTGGTAAAGTCAGTGATTTCAAGAAAAGAACAATAAATTTCTAAGGAAATTTAATTTGTTAAAAACAGAATTCTGACAATATTTTTGGGATGATATAGTATGAGAACTAGGAAAAAAAAAAAGAAGCAATCAGTTTTGCTTTAGTCAGCATTTAAGTCTTACAGTTGAGGAAACTGAAAGACTGCAACTTTGTAAAAGCAGTTGTGTTTCTTTTCAAAGGTATTGTTACTTCCAGTTAGAAGTAGTGTGTGCTTATTTCTTGTAAAGCAGGGTAATTAGGAGAACAAGAATAGTACTATAGTTAAAAGTACTGTGTGTTTACTTGGTACAAAATGTACTAATTAAGAAGTCATTTGCAACTATTCCTATAGAAGTTGCTTATAAATGTTAAGGAAAACAATTGACTTCATCTTCATATGTATATAGATTTTAAAAATTAGCCTTACTTTCTTTTCACTAATTGGTTGCAAACTAAAATTAACAAATTGTTATAAAACCAGCAAAAACTAAGAAATTATGACATTTCTAAATTTAATTATGGTAATGAACCATCTCCATGATAAACTAATTTTATTACAGCAGAGATAAGACTGCAATGGTTTGGCAATCTATATTCCAAGAACAGAGAGAAGAGGAAAATTAAGATTGCCATATGGGAATTAATTATGAATCTTCTCATAATGGAATAAAGCTGAGATATTCAAAGACATTATGTAACTTGATATTACGTAATGGATCTCAGGTCAAAACGAGTCTGAAGAAAAAAGAAACATGTCATTCAGAAAGTGAGTGAACAGGTTAGGAAAACTGAAAAGATGTGAAATGGAGAGGCCATGGTGGCTCAACACAGCCACCCTGCTCAAATGAGGAGTGTCAGGCCCTAAATTTAACTGACACCCCTGTACATGGCAAAAGTGTGCCTTTTGTCAAGTCTATTTACTGTGATAAATATTATTTGGTGGTTTCTATCCCACTTTAGATCATTTAGCTCCCAAACAAAAGACACAAAACCTTTATATTTATAACAAGCTGTACATCACTAGAGCTAGGCAGATATCAACTCAATGTGCTATTTTGTCTACTTCTCTTATCAGTAATAATCTCAAGATATCCTGTATGGGCTGCTTCTACTCCATCTGGCCAGCCCTCATGGCCAAGCATTCATGATCCACCTACCCCATGACTCCTACTTCTTTCTTCCTCTACTCCTGGTCTCTCCCTCAGACCCAGCCCCAAAAACTGAAGCCTTACCTACCTCTCTTCTGCCCAGCTACCGTCTGTAGACATCTTTATTCAACCAATAATTTTAAATTAAGGAGGAAGATCTGTACAACCAAAGCTGGCATATATGAAATCCACTCGTCTGGAGGTAACTAGACCATGGGATATAGAGCTTAGCATAACAATACACAGCAACAGACCAAACCTCAATGGCTTTTTCATGTTCCTGATCACCAAGTGTCAACCAAGTCATCTCTTTGCTCCAACTTCATGCTCATTAAGCCAGTTTTATATAAGCTAATATTCTAGGCACTGAGGTAAAAACACAACTAAATATCAGTGTGAGTAGATACAGTTCTAACAAAAATAAAATATAACAAATGTGGTGCTATCCTGTACATAGTTTCTGAGTACACAGGCTTGCTCCTAAGAGTGTGTGACTTGGAGGTGATAATAGCTGTGATTTATAATCTCATTTTGTGAAGTTCCACCAAGACCAAGTTACTTTGCAATATGATTTGTAGCTTCTAGGTAGCTTCCATTAGTATTGATCATCTCTCCAAAATTTTTAGCTGTACATTATTAGTCTTCGCTGGAACAAAGGACTAGGCAAACAGATACATTGATATCATCCTGAATGTGTGAGTCTCATTAAAGTTTGGGTCTTAAACATCTCTGCACACCTCATGTATTACAGACTTGCTTCCAGCTGATGGTACTATTGGAGGTGGTATTTTAGTATGTAATAGTTGAATGAAGTAGGTCATTGGGAGCATTCCCCTTGTTGAGCAATTCATTAGTTACTTTTCTGTTGCTATGATAAAACATGATGACCAAGACAGCTTGTAGAATAGTTTATTTTAACCAATTGTTCTAGAAGGGTCAATAATGACAGTGAATAGTTGGTAGCAGACATTTGAAGCAGGAATCTGATAAACTGTAAATATAAAACAGAGCAAACTGGAAGTGGGGCCTGCTTATAAACTCTCAGTACTTACCACCCGTGACCTACATCCTCCACCAAGGCTGTACCTTTAAAATGTACCACAGCACCCTCCAAAAGGCACCCACTGAGAACTAAATGTGCAAACACTTGAGCCTAGGGAGGACACTTTCCATTCAAGCTACCATAAACTTATTAGATTACAACTTATTTCTCTCTCTCTCTTTTTTAATTCTTTAGGCAGTATAAGGTAAGCTACTTTTTCGTGACAAGTATTTATGATGTGGTTTTCTGTCTTACTACAGGTCTAAAGCAAAAGCACCAAATATCCACAGGCTAAAACCTCTGAAATCATAAGCTAAAATAAAGCTTTCTATCTTTATGTTTAATTCTTGCAGGCATTTTGTCAAAATTGTAGAGAGCTGACCAATACAATTACCACTGGTAGTTTGGCCACTAAGAAGACCTCCAACTATTCTTTTGTATTTCTAGACTTAGATTATTCACTTGGTCTCTGAAGAAAGAATTTCAAATTCTGCTCTCTACTCACAAACTGCATACATTCAGATCTACTAATCAGAGATGACCTTCTCTTTCCTTTATATTCCCTTAAAGAAACAGAAGAATTGCATTCCTATAATCCAACTGAATCATTTGAATTTCCAAGTCTTTTAGGAAAAGCAAACATCTATTTCAATCTCAGAGGTACAATTCTTTCTCTGGAGATCAAATGTATCATGCTAGTAGAGTCTATCTCATTTTGTATTAAGATCCCTTTTTTTTTTTTTACATCAACTATCTTACTTCCTTTTTATCAAACCACAAAGAAACTAGCATTCAATATTCTCTTCCTCAAATCAAATAGAATTCAAATGGTAAATAAGCAAATATTATCTCTGCCCTCATGCTCCACATAGAGCTACAAAGATTTTATGACCAAGTTTCTCCAAAGAGTTGACATCATGCATCATCCTAAACAAGGTCCTCAGCTTACCTTGTTCCTCAACTATTTCTCTCACATCTTACATACTTGTAGAAAAGGATATTGAGGTTCAGAAACCAGATTACAATTGGAAAGAAATGAATTCACTATTTGTAGATATTATTTTAAAAGGTGAAAATTTTTCAATCATACAAAGTGTAAGTAAATAATAAATAGGGTATAGCAAGTACACAGAAGAAGAGCATGGTACTGTGAAGTAAGCCACTTCAATACTCACAGTTTTATATATCTAAAGAGAGTATTAGGGTGGATAAAATCACTCAAAGTATCTAAATGCAGAGGTTCTAAAGATGGAGAGTCTCAGAATCATTTCCAGGGCCCATGAAACGTAAATGTTTAACAGAAATAACATACAGAGATACGTATACATTAAGGAAACAAAAATATTATGGGTGATAGGGGGAAATGTGGGGATTTCAGTGTGTGGGTTTGTTATTAAATGAAAAAGAGAGGGGGTTCTGTGGTTTGATTTATGTCTCTAAAGGTATATATGCTTATGGCAGTGGAATAATGTACTAATAAGTTATATCCACATATATATGGTTTCCTCTATATCTCTCTATTACATATGTATATGTATAAATACATGTGTATATAAATAAAATGTGCTTCTTCTAACAAGTATCATATTTACAGAAGAAGTATGTTTGACAGATAAAGCAGTGGGCAGTCATGCTTGTGAAAAATTAAAGATACATTATAGCATCCATGTCTGTACAGGAGTAAATTGTTTCTTCCAAGTTTTCAGGAGTGGTGAATTGTCTTGTCAATATTAGAAGCTGTTACAGGAGTGGAGAGAACTTGATACTCAATTAAGAGATTTCTAAGTTGACATTAATAATGGATCCATATCAATGGATCCACAAATTTATCTATAATTCTTTGTATAGAATATGGATTTTTTGTTTTCAAATCCTTGATCTTTCACTGCAAACACTGAAATCTCTTATATTTCATGAATTTTAAAGTGGAAAGTATCACATTGTATCCTTGAGGCAAGATTAATATTTCAAAGTAAACTATATAAGTAATTTAGAAGAATAAGACAGTGCATTTCCTGAATTTCAGTAATGCCATGTTTCATAGGCTTCACAGACCCTCACGTCCTTTTTCAGAATTCATGAAGTTCATATACCAGAAAGCACGATGTTCCATAATTATCTTCAGTAAAAAAATTAGTAATTATAGTTTTCTTTAGTAGTGCCTGGCAGTTTCCACATTCAGAAAAAAGTAATACTATATATATTCATAGAGGTTACCTCCTTCAAATATAAATAATAGTAAAAAGATCTATTAAGTTTATATTAAGTGCAATGGTAATTTTCAAAATATGGTATTTTTTGATTATGGATTAAATTCACATCAAATTACATTCAATTCATAAATTAAACAAGTAGAAATAGAGAAATCATGATCAATGTCTGCCCCTCAAAATAAGACATAATTAATAGAATGTGGTTCTAGTATATCTTTACATGTAAGTTTTACATGGTTTAACTCATATTTTTATTCATCCCTCAGCCCTGATACATTCTTAGACTGTTTCCCACAGAACAAAAGTATTGACATTTATTTTTTAATGAGAATTTAATGTATCAATATAATATATTCTAATTAAGCCCATCTACAAATATGTTCACTCAACTCCTCTTCTTGTCCTCTCACAAAATTTCCCTTTGAAAATTCAAGTTCTTATTTAATTATTTATTCTTTGAGATTATAATATAATTATATCAATCTGCACTTCTCTTTCCTTTCTTGAAAACCATCATATATTCCTGCTTGCACCCTTTAATATTCATGGCCTCCCTTTTCATTGTTTTTTTCTCTCTCTCTCCTACACTCATAATTGTTTCCTGCTCAGTCTACAAAGTGTTACATGTATGTACGTTTTCATGGCTGACCATTGGGTGTGGGATACCTAGTTGGTGGGTTCTTTCCAGGGGAAGACTAATCCTCCTGCTCACAGCATTCCTTACTTCTCTGTAGTTCTTTGTGTGGGGTTGAGGATTCGCGGCTCTCCCCACTCACTTTGGGATGTCTATTGTCCTTGCTCAGCTTTATTTTAGGCAGTGATGTAGAGACTTATGAGGACAGCGTCTGCGATTACTATAAACACAATCTCCTTGATCCTGTGGCTCTCACAACTTGTCTGCCTCTTTTAATTTTTTTTTCTTTTTCTTTATTTTCCTTTCATACAGTACAGCCGGAACGCAGCCTTTCCTTCTTCTCCTCCTCCTCCTCTCCTCCCCCACCTCCATCTCCTCTGCCTCCTCTTTCAAAATTATCCTGTTTAACAGGTCCTGGAGATGCATTGTAACTCTATTCTTTAGGACTGGGCCCCACATGTATGCACCTTGATTAGTTGTGGTTTGGGGTAATGGACTCTAGTTTTGCAAAATGAAGCACTCTTAAATCTATTTGGAGCTCTCTGGATGTTCATGGACATAGGACTATCTATTGTTGGAATGGAAGCCTCAGGAGGTTGTATGTCCAAAGAGAACTATTTCTTTCTCACAGGTATTAATTGTCAATAACCCCTCAGTTAGGATGGGACGTTTTTAGCCCTCACATCCATGTACAGCACGGATTTGTATATTGCTTTAATTACATTTTGATATCTCTCATGAATTCCTCATTTTTCTGGGACGTTTACCATGAAGAGATATTGTATTTTGTCAGACTTTTTCTATACCTAGTGAAATGATCATAGCAATTCTGCACTTTAGCATATTTACATGCTATATTTATTGGCATCTGGAGAAATATTCTGCTGTCCACCTCTTTTTTTTTTTTTTTTTGGTTTTTTGGTTTTTTGGTTTTTTGGCTTTTTTCGAGACAGGGTTTCTCTGTGTAGCCCTGGCTGTCCTGGAACTCACTCTGCAGACCAGACTGGCCTCGAACTCAGAAATCCACCTGCCTCTGCCTCCAAGTGTTGGGATTAAAGGCGTGCGCCACCAACGCCCGGCTACCACCTTCTATCTTATTAATTTCGGTGTGTTATCTTGTAAGTTTTCATTTGATTTGGATAGAAATTTGCCAAAAATTTTAATCTTTCAAACAACTAACTCTTCCTTTCAATACTTCTTGATTTTTTTTCATTTCTCACTCTATCATGATTATTTCTAGTTCCTCTCTCACTTCTTTCTACCTCTTGTGGCAGAGACTGTGGTAACAGTGAGTTTGAGGCAGTCAACCTTGCAGAAGGACATCACAGTCCTCATGTGGCCTGAAGTAATTTTCATTTGCACACTAACATTCTATGCTTAGAAAGTTTTAGTTCATTTCACCATTCTGGGTGATAGATTTTGTTAAAGTATTCTCACACGATTTAAAATGCTATAGTGAGCACACATAGATGTTAGAGTACTTGCATTTTGATTACTCAAGTGTGGAATTATTGCATGAATAAGAACAGTAATTATGAGCTTAAAATATGTATTTTTACATCAAAGTGAAACATAAAACTTTCTGAGACACACAGCAAATGTATGCATCTTAGTGTTTTAAAAATCTATTTTGACCATTAGCTGTTAGAGGGGAACCTGGGAAAAGAGATATTGTATGATATGTAAATAAAGAAAATATCTAATAAAATAAAATACAAAAAAAGAAATACTTTGTGCACAAAATGTTGTCTAAGATCTTCTTACACTCACCTAGAATATCATAAAACGTCTATAGACAGTAACTGAGATACTGTAGCTTTCCGTCATAATATTTTAAGAGCTGCTATGACAAAAAAGGACCCCTAATGGGCATGCTATTGAAGTTATAACTGAAATTATCACTTACTTTTCTTGTTAGCAGAGAAAAACACTCTGGAGAGATGGCCAAATTGTATGTGTGGGATGGGCTATGGAAATGTATTTGTGCTTACTGCAGTCACACTGAGTTGTGTTTGGAAACAACAACAGTTGTTTAATTTGAATATTAAATTCAATGTTAAAGAATGACCTTGGTAAATCACTTCACAATTTAGATTTCTAGCTATAATGAAGGGGTGGTAGATAAGTATTGTTGAAAAATCAACTTAATTTAAAGGTAACATTATTTACATGATAAGAAAATAATTATAACTATTAATACTTAGGAATGTCACATCTTACAAATTCATCTAACATAATGTATTCTAAATTACTAATAATCTCCCCCAATAAATTCATATGTAAATATGGAGGAAGTGCCAAAATATATCAGTTTTACTTTTAAGTTCATAAAATCTTTATGTGAAAAAAAGTCACTGAAGCAGTTCTCTGGGGCTATTACATTCTGAGCTAATATTAATAACTTGTATGAAATATTGGAATATTTGACAAATACAGCATATCAAATCTATAATCACTGCCAGAGGGCCTGTGAGAGTGTTTTCCCCCATCAATCTAATCAAGTTGACTATAAAAGACAAAATTCATAAAATGTTATAGAACTGACATTGCAGTCCTTGGTAAAAATATTTCTTAAAAAATATTTAGTACATTTTTCTAATATAACATGATAGAAGTGTTTATGTCATCTTTGGAAGTTTGGAAGTTTAAATTGGAAAGTTTTAATAGAAACTATAATTCATATGTAAAAAAGTGAGAATCATGATTAGTTTTTGTTATCTCTTTTAGAAAAGCTTTTATGTAGCTCAGTCTAATCTGAAATTTACTGTGTAGTACAAGGTATTCTTGAGTTCCTGACCATCATGTCTCCACTTGAGTGAATGAGTGACTGTACAGGTCTGTGTCACCACACCCAGTGAGAAGGGTTTCAGTTTGGGCGTTGGGGGAGGTGTGGAGGCTAGAGATAGCTTACAGGTAGGTCATGGCTCCCTCCTTCCACCATGAGGGTCCCAGGGATCAAACTCAGGTTATCAGCTTAGTGGCAAATTCCTTTATCGACCAAGCCATCTCATCAGCCTAAAACATTATTTTTATTGGAAATCATTGTTCTTAAATATCTTATGTGGGGCTGGAGAGATGGTTTGTTGGTTAAGAGCACTTATTGCTCTTGGAGAGGACCTGGATTTTGTCCTCAGTACTCATATGATGGCTCACAAACTTTTGTAATTCCAATTCCAAGGCATCTTATGCCCCTTTCCAACTTCTGCAGGTATGAGCATGCACACAGTGTACGAACAAACATGCAGACAAAGCACTTATGCATATAAAATAGAGTACTTGTAAAACTATTTTTTAAAAAAAAAATCTTACTCTAGATTATTTACTATGAGGAATTCTTTAAAATCCAGTTTAATTCATCTTAATTCCAAGTTTTATTTTTTTAAAACATGCTGACATAGAAACTAATTTAGAGTTCTATTGTAGTATGTTGGCATTGTAGTTTTGTAAAGCAGTAGTATTTGGTTTTACACTATGTCCAGGAGCTATCTAGTCTCAGATTCTTAGAAATTCATGCAATATTAGGTATGGGTTCTTTCTCATGAAGTGAGCCTTAAGTCAAATCAGATATTGGTTAGTTATTCCCACAAGCTTTGTGCCACCATTTCACTAACATATCTTGCAGATAGGTAGGGCACCACTGTAGACCAAAGTGTTTGTGTCTGGGTTAGTGATTACATTTCTCCTTTGGTAGCATGCAGAATGCTTTCCTGTACCAAAGATGCTAGCACATAGGGATGAAGACTCTGTGTAAATCCCAGCTCATATTCTCCACATTTGATGTATTGTTTAGGCACTGTCTTCATCAATAGGGTTTTGCCCTCAGTTTGTGAAGAGCAACCTATATCCTTGGCAATAGTCTGGTTTATTTGGAGGCTACCAAGGAACCCCTTTGGCTAACAACTCATTTAGATTTAACCAGTATTCAGTTCCAGTACTAGAAGCTGTATTTGGTGACAAGAAGTAACCAGTTAGGGCTCTGTCTCTCACATTATTTGGATATTTTCCTTAGATTTTATACACACACACACACACACACACACACACACACAAACAAACATGACATTAACATGTATGTTTTCAGGACTGACAATTTGGTATTAGATAACTAATTGGTTTGTTTTTCCTGGGAAAGAACACTTCTCCCACTCCCAGCATCTGCGAGTTGCGTGTAGTACTTTGTATAGGGTTTAGGCATCATAGTCTTTTCCTGTACCTATTAGACAGATCTATTGTTATCCTTTTTTAAACTCATATTTAGTTAGTAATATTGGTGAATATATTGAATGAGTAAAATACATGTATGATTTAAGTTAGTTTAAATGATATGTTTCACTGTTGAAGAGGTTACATGAACATTTATAACCACAGAACAAGGATCATAAATCTACACTCTTTTGACATACATTAGTAGCAACATCAGGTAAGCAAATACATCAAAATAGGAAAATATTTCTTGGCAAGTGTTTCATATGTTATTTTATCCCATTCTTAATTTCAAGGATGATGAAGAATAATAGGAATCCTGTAAGCTTCACAACATGTATGAGAGTGTTTCCAAATAGACATTAGACCATTAGGTCACTATAGAGGTTAAGGGCTATCAAAAGGACCAAGGTAGCCCAGGACAATGTTTCAGTCACCCTAGCCAAAGACAAACAGTCTCTAGACCCTTTACTAAAGATGTTACTTTATAGAGAAATTTACCTGCTCAATATTTTCCTAACACACTATAACTCTGACCTACTGGTGGAAGTGGGGAAGAAGGATCATCAAGACTGGCTATATTCTCCTTATCGATGAAAAAATTTGGTTGTTGTAGTTATGTATAGACAACACAGGGGAAAAGACAAACATAGTAAAAGAGAATATTAAAATGATTATAGCACATAATGCTATGTATTCAAGTTTCTGTTAATAAGTCACAGAGTAATGGGTAACATCATGGTTTTATTTTTAAAATAATTGAGCAAAAATTTTTAAATAGAGCACTGGAAATAATTGTCTAATGCAGGTTTGTTATTACTATATGAATGTTGAATATTTGAATTCAATATATAAATCAGACTAAGAATAAACTTCCTTTTGCTTACTCACTCAAGTGTAACAGTTTACCAGAGTCAGTTCAAATTATTTATCTTAAAATTGTTTAATTTTGAATTAGTGTATAATATTTATAAAGATATCAAGAAAGAAGTGAGGAAAAAAAATACCAAACTTTTGGCCAAGTAGAATTCTCATTTCCAGAATCATGACACCAAGAAATGTGTTTGTGTGAAGTCTTTTAAAAATTTATCAATAGTTTAATGGAGAATGGAAATTACTGATATTGCATTAAAGATTAATAAAAGGAGGAAAATAAAAAGTGATCACACCCAATTTTCTCAGCTGCTTCTGCTCTGTCTTCAAAGAAAACACTAAATTAAAATGAACTTAAAGACATTTTCTAATTGCTCTTTAACTAAATTGAAAAACTGCTTAACATAAAAATCATACCTGGTACTGGAAATCTACCAGCAGTCCAGTCCAATACCAAACACCAAACCTTAATCAATAGCCCCAGCTTAAGACAGCAGAAAATGCAAGGTTCCACCAAACTGGCACGAATCAGCCCAAATACCATGAGAATTTCTTCTTCAATGCATTTTTATCTACAAACTGACAACCAGCAAGGACCAGCAAAGCACTGTAAGTCATGGCAATTCAAGAGTGTTCTTTAACTGTCTCTGGGATCATCAGATTCCCATTCTAAACACCACAAACTCTTTCAAAAATAGGATTCAGCAAAATAGCCTTCCAAGTGTCCATTTCAACAAAACATCCTCTCATAAGACATGTTCAAGAAAAATACATCACATAATACAATTGAGTTTCCAAAGAAATTAGAAACTTCCAAGTCACCTCCTCATCTTAGTGAATTTGTAATTGTGGAGGAAAACTCACAACCACTACTTTACTAAATCTGCGTAATAACTAACTACATTCTAAACATTTGTATTTATGCCCATAGATAAGTGCAATTTTCATTTATCAAAGAAACTTCTCTTTGTAACTGATGAAGACTATTACAGAAAAACACAAGCAAGCAATATGCAGAATTATAGATGCCAGTCCCAAAGGATGCATCTACAACATAACTCTTTTACCTAAGGCTCAGGAATCACTGCAGAAGGGGGATTAGTTTCTAAGTTTCTAAAAGCCATAGAATCATGGAGGTTGCTGAAGAGGTATGTACAGATGTTTTTTTCATGCTTAACCTTTATTGGATTAAATTTGTATTTGCTTTCACAAGGAAAAAAAGAGATTTGCACATTCACTAAATATCTACTGAGGAAGACAGCTTTTAACAAGTATAAACTGAATAATTTTACCATTGCTTATAGCCATGAAGGTTTGAAACTTTTGGACTACTAATGGTTTACCGCCTTTCAAGCCACAGAATAAGATAAAATTGTTTGCATTGAAAAAATGATGTGAATTATAACAAATAATCCATAGAAAATAGGGTAGAAGGATTGTAAGAGGCAGAGGTGACTACAAGGAAAGAGTATTTTCTAAACATAGCAAGACAAATTACACATATAAACTCAGAGCAACTGTCACAGCATTTACCTGACCTATGAAAGTTCAAGTCAGACAAAGTCCTATTGCAGAGAGGGGAGATTCAGGGAGCTGAGTCATGATCTAAGGAGCCACTGGCAATTGATTGCTAATGGGAGGAGAGTATATTTTCCTTAAAAGTATAGTTCTTGATAAGTCAACCAAGCTTCAGTGGAAGACCACATATCCAACATACACAGACTGAATAAATAGGAATTGATGGGTTAATAAAAGTACTAAAAGGAGTTGAGTGGGTAGAGAAGGGAAAGTGATTCTGGCATGAATTGGGAAAAGAAACTTATTTGGTCAAAATGAAGTTCTTCAAGAATTCAGGAAATAAAACAAATCCAACTCCAAAGGACGATGCTTCAGGAAATCAGTTGCCAGTATAGAAGTGGTTCACAGGTTCCACATAAGGGACACAGACTAGTCTGGGAAACATGCTCCCTCTGCCCAAATAGAGGTGATTTTTGCATGAAGAAATGAACTATAATGAACGGACATGGGTATGAGTACATGAGAACAGTAATATATGAGACTACTGGCAGGAAGATAAGTCTGCACTAGAATCAGATAGCTTCTAACTGGAAACTTGAGCAGCACTTTAGATAAAACTAGTCTTACAGTATTTGATGCATTGAGAATTCAATTGTTTAACTTTTTGTTTCACTTCTTGACATAGGAGCATATAACTATGCTTACAACTAGTTCATAAACTAAAGAACAAAGGGGATTTCAACCCAAGACTCATAAACTGTGCAGACTTCTGAGGAAGTAGAATTGGCACAAACACTAACTGAAACAAAAACTCAGAAAAGTCTTCACTTTAGACTCTTGACTTCTTGTTGTATCTATTTCAACATCAGGAGGAGCTTTCACACAAGTGTTTCTTTGGTACACAGATTGACGCTATAAAAAGAAACCATTTCTCTTCTGAGAGACTGGAAGATAGATCAATGGAATAGAATTGAAGACCCAGAATCCACACACTATAGTCACTGGATCTTTGACAAAGGAGCTAAAACCATCCAGTAGAAATAAAAGATAGTATTTTCAGCAAACAGTGCTGGCTCAACTGGCAGTTAGCATGTAAAAAATGCAAATTGATCCATTCCTATCTCCTTGTACAAAGCTCAGGTCCAAGTGGATCAAAGACCTTCACATGAAACCAGATACACTGAAACTAGTAGAAGAGAAAGTATGGAAGAACCTTGAACACATGGGCACAGCAGAAAATTTCCTGAACAGAACACCATTGGCTTGTACTGTAAGATCAAGAATCAACAAATGAGACCTCATAAAATTGCAAAGCTTCTGTAAGGCAAAGGACATTGTTAGTAGGATAAAATGGCAATCAAAAAATTGGGAAAACGTCTTCATCAATCCTACATCCTATAGAGGGTCAATATCCAATATATAAAAAGAAATCAAGAAGTTAGACTTTAGAGAATCAAATAACCCTATTAAAACTGGGGTACAGAACTAAACAAAGAATTCTCAAGTGAGGAATATTGAATGGTCAAGAAGCACCTAAAGGAATGTTCAACATCCTTAGTCATCAGGGAAATGCAAATCAAAACAACCTTGAGATTCCACCTCACACCAGTCAGAATGGCTAAGATAAAAAACTCAGATGATAAGAGATGCTGGCAAGGATGTAGAGAAAGAAGAACACTCCTCCATTGTTGGTGGGATTGCAAGCTGATACAACCACCCTGGAAATCAGTCTATCAGTTCCTCAGAAAATTGAACATACTATTACCTGAAGACCCAACTATACCACTCGTGGGTATATACCCAATGCCCCAACATGTAATAAGGACACATGTTCCACTACGTTCATAGCAGCCCTTTTTATAATAGCCAGAAGCTGGAAAGAACCCAGATGTCCCTCAAGAGAGGAATGAATACAGAAAATGTGGCACATTTACACAATGGAATGCTATTCAGCTATAAAGACAGTGAGTTCATGAAATTCTTAGGCAAATGGATGGAACTAGAAAATATCCTGAGTGAGGTAACCCAATCACAAAAGAACACACAATGGTATGTAGTCACTTATAAGTGAATATTAACCCCAAAGCTCAGAACATCCAAGATACAATTCACAGACCACATGAAGCTCAAGAAGACAGAAGACTAAAGTGTGGATGCTTCTGTCCTTTTTTGGAAGGGGGAACAAAATACTCACTGGAAGAAATACAGAGACAAAGTATGGGGCAGAGACTGAAGGAAAGGCCATCCAAAGACTGCCTCACCTGGGCATCAATCCCATATACAGTCACCAAACCTAGACACTATTTTGACTGCCAAAAAGTTCTTGCTGACATGGCCCTGATATAGTTGTCTCTGCCAGATCCTGACAAGTGCAGAGGCAGATGCTCGTAGCCAGCCATTGGACTGAGCACAGGGTCCCCAATGGAGGAGTTAGAGAAGGAACTGAAGAAACTGAATGGGTTTGCAATCCTATAGGAAGAACAACAATATCAACCAACCAACCCCACCCCACCCTACCTCAGGGCTCCCAGGGACTAAGCCACACATGGAGGAACTCATGGCTCCAGCTACATATGTAGCAAAGGATGGCCTTGTTGAGCATTAATAGGAGGAGAGGCCCTTGGTCCTGTGAAGTCTCTATGCCCCAGTGTAGGGGAAGCCACCATAGGGAGGTGGGAGTGGGTAGGTTGGTGAAGGAATACCCTCATAGAAGCAGGGGGAGGGGGATGGGATAAGGGGTTACTGGGCAGGAGTGTGAAACTGGGAAAGGGGATAACATTTGAAATGTAAATAAAGAAAATGTCTAATAAAAAAAGAGAGGATAGAGTTGCCACTAGATAAATAATCTTTCTTAATTTAACACTTTAATGTAAATTTTAAAAGATTTATTTATTTTACAATTTTTTGTTCACATGTATGTTTATGTCTGTGAGTATAGTAGGTCAGAAGAGGCCACTGAATCTCCAGGAGCTGAAATTACAGGCAGTTGCGAGCTGCCCAATAAGGGTACAAGAATGGAACTGTGGTCCTCTGAAAGCAGTAAATGGTCCTAACCGCTTATTCATCTCATATTGCCTTGTAATGTGTTATTTTTCTATTTCTAAGTCCCTTCCCTTCTGTGCTTTGCTCAAAAGTAGTAAGACTCAATAAAAAGAGTACAGTATTATTGGAACTATTCATGGCCTTGGCTAAATGGATTCTTACCATATTAGGAGCTGAACCAGCAACAATAACATGTTCTAGTCTGCAAAGAAAAAAAGTCGAGATATATTTGGGTACTTATTATTTGTACAATTTACTATTGAAAATTCCAGAACGTTAAACTGGCTTGGCATTTTTAAAATGTCTAGAAAGTGTGTTTTGAGATGAATACTTTCGCAATTACTTTTCTCTTGTATCCTTGGCTTCTTTTTCTATATAATAGATAAATTTTTGTGTGAGCCTTTTCAATTTTATTCTAAAAGGCAACAAAATAGCCAAATATATTTGATTCAAACAGAATTGTACTCATTTGTGCCTGTTCAAAGGGGATGCTGGGTAAAGAAAGGACATTTTTTGTTAATTCTTTTGATAAGCCAATATGCATGTGTGCTAAGAATGGAGACTCATATAATATGAGGAAAGTATTATGTCTGCATAATTATTAATTTTATTAAAATATATAAAGTGCCTATAATGTCGGGCTACAAACCTTGTGCTTTTTATGGTTTTGAAAACTATGAATGAAGTCCTAGTGACAAACTATGGATCTTTGGAACTGGCAGACCTGAAGAATAAGTATAGATTTTTATGTCTTTGATATGTTAATCATTTGAGGAAACATTATTTGTTATTTGTTTTTACTAATTCTTTGAGGGCTAAATAACAATGCACTGCACTCTATCACATGCTATCTGTTTTTATTCCATTTAAATCAGTTTTAAGTCATTACACATTTCAATTTTTCCAAACCATTCCATCTCTAAATTCTGATCCCAACACATACTTTATTAATCTTGATTTATGCCAGCAAGCAACTCCCATTCTTAATCTGTCAGTTATTATGCTCTAGAATTCATTGTTTCTTATGGTCCAGCCTCTCAGTGTTTTATTGAATGAGAGATGAGATAGAAGTCTTGTTGAAGCTTTGATAAACCCAATATGTTCAAGTGTTTATACCATCACAGGACACTATCGCCATCATCTTTGTACCCATTGTGGAAACTGAGAGGTTAAACTGCATGACTGAAGGCAGCACATTTAAAAATAAAATTTAAATAAAATTAATTAAAATTTTATGAAGTCTCTTGGGAAGACAGAGGCTGGTGTGTGTCTAGATTTGAGGTTTCCTAAACATAGTCTACTATTTATAACACTGTGTAGAATACTCTTACCACAATGCATTTGTGGACATCAGAGAATAACCTGATGAGAGTCAGTTCTGTCCTTCCTTTGTGAGTTCTAGGAATTTAAGTCAGGCCCTTAGGCTTGTAGCGTGGGTTTTTGCCTACTGAGCCATCCTGCTGGCCAGAGACTCTCACCTTTAAATGGACCACTCTGGCTTTTGTCCTTTACTCCTTTTTCTGTCTATTCTAGCAAAATAGCACTTCATTTTCATATCACAAATCAATTCAATAAATATTTGCTGTCAACAATGAGCTATGTAGAAAATTAAGATGTATACTTATTTCTTCTTTTTATATTTTAACAGAAACATTTTTGCCTCTACTTTGTCTTAATTTATAGCTCAAAATAAATGAATTATATCTCATCAAGCTTGATATTAAAAATAAATGATGAAAGATATTTCATATTCAATAATTTTATACTTTGGATTTACTCAGTAAATTAATTAGCTGTTTAAGCTATCTAAAGTCTTCATGTGTTGAGTTGTGAATTTTTAATACAGCAAGTTTTCTGTTCAATTTTAATATGCTTCTGGCAAAAATTTTGAAGGTGTACAGAGCATTTACAGCTACTTTCTCCTCCTGTTGACCGGTTTTAATTTTAGAGATAATACCAGAGATTATAATTTCTAAAAATAAGTTTTTCTCATGGACAAAACAAAGAATTCTACTGAATGCATTTGTCAGGAAAAGTATAGGTAAGTAATCACACAGAATCCACAAAAAAGAATGATTCTTTGTACTTTCTTCTTTAATGCCTGTATACACTCTTCTATCCATGTTCATACACTGCTGGCAGGTTTACTGAATGAGGTCCACAGTCATTCTGCTGAGACTTCTAAGTAGCAAGAGAACAATATGTCTGACTGATCTTTCAGTGACAATGAATATTTTCCCATGTGCCAGACTCTTTGTTACGAGCTCTATGGGACTATCCTTATTTAATTTTCATACCAACCCTATTATATTCTTTATCTTTTATACATGAACACTAAAACTTGGAGACACTAATTTACTTTCCCAAGGTGACTCGGTCAGGAGTGAGCAAAGTTAGTACTTGAAGAGAATTCACTGGATTCTAGAATATGCAGTTTTAAACACCACGCTGAACTGACTGTTCAGTATAGGCCACAGCACCTTCATAAGTCTTAAATAATGCATGTACAGAAATGAATAGTTAATCGGGTAGAAGACATGTATGCCTGAAGCTTAAGGAGTATCTGATTTCAGAAGCATTTGCTCTTCCCACAGAGAATTTGTGTCTTATTACTAACGTTCTAAAGACATCTGGCCAAGAGTTAGTATAATCAACTCAGGTACAAAAGTGTCCTTAACATGGTTAGTATTCTACCAGCCTCTTTAATCTCCAACTCTATTTCATTTCATTTCTTTTTTTTGTTTGTTTATTTGGTTGGTTTGGTTTTTCGAGACATGGTTTCTCTGTATAGCCCTGGCTGTCCTGGAACTCACTCTATAGACCAGGCTAGCCTCAAACTCAGAAATCTACCTGCCTCTGACTTCCAAGTGCTTCGATTAAAGGCAGACACCACCACTGACCAGCTTCTAACTCTAGTTCTAATAACTCGCCACCAACAAAACAAGTGGCTTTCTTAAGTTTAGTTGAAAAAATAAAGTTGCATAATCTAAATATTTGAGATAGATATTACATGTTTTTACATGTTAAAAGGGAAAAAGTCAAATTGCAATAATATATTCAAATATTAAAAACTTCACATAAAATTAGAATAGTAGTTTCCTGAATATTCTTAGCCATTTTTTTTCTGAAAATACTTGCATAAATATTGCCATCCCACAGTCAAAAACTCTGACCCAGAATTGCTCCTGTTTAAAAACACTGCAGGGACAAAAATGGAGAAGAGACTAAGAGAAAGGAAATCCACTGACTGACCCAATTTGGGATCCATCTCAAGGGGAGACTCCAAGTCTGACTCTATTATTACTATTACTATTACTATTACTATTACTATTACTATTACTATTA
>JADRCD010236144.1:35167-50864 GCA_019843815.1 Montemys delectorum
TATTACTATTACTATTACTATTACTATTACTATTACTATTACTATTACTATTACTATTACTATGGTGTGCTTACAGATAGGAACCTAGCATGGCTGCCCTCTGAGAAGCTCAATAAGCAGCTGAAAGAACCAGATGCAGATACTTACACTCAATGAATGGACTGAAGTCAGGGACAGGCCGGAAAAAGAAGCTGAGGAGGAGGGCAACACCCTAGGAAGACCAGCAGTCTCAAGAAACCTGGACCCCCGGGGTTCCCTCAGACACTGAGCCACCAACTAGGCAGCATACACTAGCTGGTCTGAGGCCCCTGACATGTACACAGCAGAGGACTGACTGCTGGTCTGACCTCAATGAGAGAAGATGTGGATAACCCTGGAGAAACTTGAGGCCCCAGGGAGTGGAGAGGCCTGGTGAGCAGGGAGGCCACCCTCTTGAAGTCAGGGGGAGGAGGAATGGGATGAGGAACTATGGGAGGGCAGACCAGGAGCAGGCAACAACTGGACTATAAAAAAAATATAAACTTAACAAAAATATTACAACTTATTGTTCCCTGCTATTTCCTTTGCAAAGGTGCTGAAATATAGTCCTGTGGTAAAGGAAAACAGCCCTGGCTGCCACCTATGTTGCTCAGAACTAGGAAAGTTCATTATGGAAATAAGAGGCTTCAGTTAGGTGTCTGCAGAGACACTGCAGTTCCAATGTTGTAGGACAGACAGCACATAAATGAAGCTTCAGTGTGTCAAGTATGTTTTTACACTGTTGATGCATCTGTTCGATTAATATGCCCTAAAAAAAACCACAAAACAAACATAAGAAAGGGATTCAGTGGAGGGCAGATTTGAAACCAAAGGGAAAAAAAAAGATGAAGACAATATGCTTCTGATGAGTTTACCACCAAGGCAAACATTCACCTCCAGCTGTGATTTTAAAACTTGTTTATCTGAAACAAGCCTCAGTGTAAAAAGCAGTCCTCAAGAGAGTAGCATTTCTAAAAGCTGATCCAATGGGGAAATCATGAGGGACAAAGAGCTTTAGTTATCTGAAGATATAGTACCAGACATTCCATTTTAACTTTCAAAATGAATTACCATTCATAAAAATAAAAAAAAAAACAACCTGATTTTAACTTGAAAGGATAGATTAGAACTGGAATTTAAAAACACTGTATTTTCTATGAGTATATAAGGTCCAAAGATCATTTTACATTAAATAATCATAGATAATAGTTTCAGGAGGGAGGTGAGCTATATCAGTAAGGAGATGAGGATTCAGACATGATCCTTTAGTTAAGAAGGTGAGGACTAAGACGTGGCCACTCTACAGCATGGGTCGGACTATTTCTCTCATTCACAAAAGGAGAGATTCAAAATTGCTGCAGGTGCCTTTTAACAATAAACTCATGTGCCTAAGCTGTCATTAGATTTGGGGTCAGAACAAGACATTTTCTTTTCCAAACACTGCTTATGTTCAGGACTAACATTTAATCGTTTCCAAACCCCAAAACTTCCTCCCCACAATTAAACCTGGTATCTACTCCTGTGTTAACCATCTTGATCATCGTTAAAAGCCAAGAGACTCTGTAATGCTTGTTACACATCCTGTGCTTCCCAAGACTCTACATTCCTCAGTAGTAATTCTTTCCTTTTTTTTTTTTTCTTCAGTATTCTGAATGATGGCTCAGATGTCCAATCAACAATCTTGTATGGGGTCACCATATTAGTTATGTGTGTGACTACTGTGACAACATAACCCAATAAAAGCAGTGTTAGTTTGAAAGAGTTTATGATGACTCATAGTTAGAGCACACAGTGTCAATGGGAAGGAAGACCAGGAGGCCGACTTAAAGCCACTGGCCACATTGTAACCCAAATTGGAAGGCAGAGAGTAAGGAATGCTAGGGACCAACTTGTTAATCCTTTAATTCTGCTCAGCACCTCAGGCCATGGAAGGAATGATGCTGCCTTCAGTTATGGTAGTTCTTCCCACGGCAATTAACCTAGTCTAGATAATCTTTCACAGTCGTCATGCACAGAGGCTTGCCTACTAGATGGCTGATAACCAATAGCAATACATCACAAAGGGATTGCAAACTTGTATAGCCACTCTGGAAATCAATCAGGGGGTTTCTCCGACAACTGGAAAAAGTTCTACCTGAAGACCCATGAGCATGGGCATTATACCCCAAACATGCTCTACCAAACAACAAAGACATGTGCTCCATTATGTTCATAGCAGCTTTATTTGTAATAATATGAAACGCAAAACAACCCAAATGCCCCTCAACTGAAGAATGGATACAGGAAATGGTTCATTTACACAAAGGAATATTATTCATCTAGTAAAAACAAGAACATCAAAAATTTTGCAGGCTAATGGATGGAGCTAGAAATAGCCTGAGTGAGGTAGCCCAGACCCAAAAGGACATGCATGGTGTGTACTCACTGATAAGTGGATTTTAGCCAAGAGGTACAGAACACCCATGATACACCCCACAGAGCCTAAGAAATTAGTCAAGAAGAAAGGCCAAAGTGAGGATGCTTCAATCCCAGTTAGAAGGGGAAACAAATTAAATCACAGGAGACAGAGGGAAGGAGGTACTTGGGTGGCAGAGGAGATATAAGGGAAAAGGGAACAGTGTCCGGGCCTGCGGGGCTTAGTTATTCGGGGAGTCGAGGGGGACCATGCCTGTGGGGAAGAATGGGCGAGAGAGAGGAGGAGACCATGCAGATTTGTCAAGGTCTACTTTACTAAGAGCAAACTGCTCAATATATACTTCACAGGGGCGGGGGAGGGGGGGAGGGAGGGGCAGGGAACAATGGGTTCACCCCAGGGGTGTTCATCTGGAGGATGCTGGCAGGGGGTCTGGAGGAATATTTCCTCTTGGTATACTGCCTCTTGGTAAAAAGACACAGGATCAGGCAGTTCTCAGGCTAGTTGAGGGACAGGGGGTTGGGTGGCCATGCCTTGGCTCCCAACAAAGCAGGACCAGGTATGGGGCAAGAATGAAGAAAAGCACAGAGGGCCAGGAGAATGAATGGAAATATGCTGCTGCCAGGGGTGGAGAATGGGGGTAGGGGTGTGGGGAACTTCTATAAAGTCCCAGAGACCTGGGATGTGAGAGGTTCCCAGGACTCAATGGGGGTGACCTTAGCTAAAATGGTCAGCAGTGGGGAAATGGAAACTGAAGAGACTACCTCCAACAGTGAAACAGGGTGTCCATTGGAGGGATGAGGACACCCACCCATCTTCAAAATTTGACCCAAAATTGTTCCTATCTAAAAGAAATGCAGGGACAAAAATGGAGCACAGACTGAAGGAATGAGTGACCAGTGAACAGCCCAGCTTTGGATCCATGCAATGGGCAGACATCAAACCCTAACGCTATTACTAATGCTATTTTGTGTTTGCAGACAGAAACCTAGCATGGCTGTCTTCTGAGAGGCTCTACCAGCAGCTGCCTGAGACAAATCAGATACTTACAACCAAAGTTTGGAGTGAAGTTGGCACCCTATTGGAAGAGGTAGGGGAAAGATTGAAGGAGCTGAAGGGATTACAGAGACTGAACAACCAGGAGTCTGCATGGGACTGATCTAGGCCCTCTGTATATACGTTACTCTTGTGTAGCTTGGTCTTCTTGTGGGACTCCTAATAGTGGATTCTCACAGCATCAACTAACCTGGAACCCTGGGAGTTCCCATTAAACTTAGTCAACAATCTAACACTGGCTGGTCTGAGGCCCCCAGCACATATGTAGCAGAGGACTGCTTTGTCTGGCCTCAGTAAAGAACTCTTGGATGGAGAATCAGGAGGGAGCAAGTTTTGGGATATAAATAAATAAAATAATTAAATATAATAAAAATTTCATAGTTTTCTCCAATTGCCTATCATACAAAACCTTCATATTGTAATATCAAGAGACAACTAAGGCAGCCTGAACTTTGCAGATGGTGTATCAATAGAGGCAAAAATTAATAACAACTTGAGTATATTTAAGCTCACACATGATAAATATTACAGTTATTAATTTCCCCCTTAATATACATATGCATCATTTAAAATCAAAAATAGTGGTGAATGTAGAGGTCATAGAGGAAGATCAATTGACATCTGAACTTTGACCCATTCCTTACCCAGCCAGAACCCACTGCAAGGCTTTCTTGTGATTCTGTTTAAGCCTTTGCCCAGTGCAATCCTTCATATATACAGAAAACTATCTGGTGAAGTATATTTTAGAGGCAATAAAACAATCATTATAATATAAAAGTTTGGAAGAAGTTGAAAATTAGTGATGTGGTTGGGGATGTGATTAGAGTTTTAGAGCAGAAAGAAATTCCATAGACATCTTGCTGAATTTGTCCATTTTACATAGAAAGGGAAGCTTCATAGAGTTACAATGCAATAAAGAACACAATCTAGATTAAATCCAAGGTACTAAGAAAACAAATCCACTCTCTTTCCCAGGATACCATAGCTTCTTTTGGTGCAAGCAGAAACGGCGTGTTTCCAGCTCTCAGTTAGCAACGTGACCAACAGATGTTTATTGCTTTATGTAATGTAAATGCAGAAGAAAATGTCTGTTAACATTTGTGATGCAAATTTCTTCTACCATTATAAGACAGTACTACAACGATCAAATGAATAACTTTCTATAAAGTCCTCAGGGAAGAACATGCACAAATGAATACCGCCTAATGAGAATGCATAAGGAAATGCTTTAAGAAGGCAGTTAGTTTTCAGTTTGCCAAGTTGTAACATTGAATTTCACTTAGTTCTGAAGGTGGCTCGCCAGAAAATAGATCCTGAAGACACGATGGCCACCTCAGTATTTGGGAGAAACAGACAGAAGGAAATGCTATAGTAATTTGCAAAAATTCAAGATAAAGATGTGCTCAAATTGAAGTTAGATCTTCCGTGTTAGACTAAAGTTGTGTAATATCAATGTGAGCAGGATAGGGAGGTAGGGAGGGTGTTTCAGTTGGAGAAATTCAGCCTGAGTATAGAAAGACATTTCGCAGAGGGAATGTGGCTTTGAAAAGGATTGAAACATTCACTTTGCTAAATCACTCTGTGATTTTATAATAGACTGAAAACAAAGTAAGCGTTTTCTTTACTTTCTGTCTCTCTCTCTTTCTTTCTTTCTTTCTTTTTTTTTTTAATTTTTTTGTGTTGGTAATTGAAGTCCAGTTTTCATGCAAGATAATAAAAGGAGGCATGCTTATTTCATAAAGTTGAATGTTTACCTGAGGTATGGTGTTTGGCAAACCATGTGGTATTGAAGGACAATAGCTAGTTGTCATTTGCATCTTCGCATATTAGGTTTGCCACTCAAAACTTTGATTAGAATTAGCATATAAAATAATTATTAATTATTTATTTTATACATACTGTGATCTTTTTGATGTTTCTTTTCTACTTCCTTTCCTTCCTCTTATTAATTCTCTTCTCCTTCCCACCTTACTTTTCTTTTTGTGTTTCTGTCATATGAATTCTATTACTTTCTTTGCCTCCTTAAAATTTTTCCTTTCCTGGGACTTATTGTCCCCTTATTGGTCCAGTGCAGAGTAGTCATCCTGGAAACTAGATACATACACACAACAAAATCAGAGTCAGCAAGTATTTTTTATATATTTGTGCATATTTACGTATATATACATATATACATGCACATATCATAATATATTTATTATATATTATAACATGTATAAAATATATGTGTAACAATAATAAGAAAAAAAAGCTATCAGCTTGAGATTGGAGGAGGACATGAGAGGGTTTGAAGTAAGGATACTGGGAAGTACTGGAGGGTAGACAGGAACAGGGAAAGAGATGTAATTCTATTTTACTTAAAAGAATAAGTGTTCCTGCCACATGGACTTCATTCATGTTCATGATTTGCCCTAACCATCCTCCTTCTTTATGTACATGCACCAAAAAACCCTAACCTGCCACAAATGAAACAAAACACAAAAGAAGAAACTTCAAATTGAAGAATTTTAACATCTTAAATAAAGTTCATATGCAAAAAACAACAAAACCAGACCAAACCAAATAAAAAACCAAGAACAACAAAAAAAATATTTAATGAACATAAGATGAACCTGAAAAAAAAATTTACTAAATTTTTTTAACATCAAAACTGTGTTTTTTATTTTTATTCTCTCTAGCTGATTTTTACATATATCTGCATCATAGTATAAAAATGCACAAAATATAGACATACATGTGTCTATTTATATAAATAATATCTGTGATTTATCTAAACTTGTTTTGTTTTTGAATAGTATTTGGTTTTGGATAATTTTGTAACAGCTCTGCAAATTTTGTGTTCTGAGGACACAATATAGTAAGGAGTATATTTTAAGTGCTTGTGATTTTTATTTTAAATTCTGTATTCTTATTTATTTATTTATTTATTTAGTAAATTTTATTTGGAAAAGATTGGGCTCAAAAGTAATGTTTTTATGTTTTTTTTTTTTTTTGAGTTGCAATGCATGGGAAATGATTGGCAAACTATGGTATGAGTTACTACAAAATGTGCTCTTGTGTTAGACTGCATTCACTCATGAAGTCCTGTTACATACAGTAAGTGAAATGAGAATTTACAAATGGAAAAAAGTTGTCAGTGTACATTTACTACATAAAGAGAAATATGTACCATAATAATCTATTTATCTTTACATTTGCAGTTGCTTAAAACAATATCCATTCATAGAAGATTAAAAACCTCAAGCAAAATGATTGCTAACATTTATTTAAAGCAATATGATTCACATACTAAGGTACTATATACAAATGGTATCATTTAATATGAGAGTGATTATCATTATCTCCTTATCATAGAATAGAAAATAAAAATCATAAAAGATAATCAATTTACCATGGGTCATTGTCATTTGCTCGTAAGAGTCAAAACTGGTAGTCTAAGCCTGTGCTCACAGTAATTATTTTATATATACCTGTTCATGAAAAAAAAAAAAAAAAGGTAAGAGTCATTTCAACTCAGGATAAAATAAAATATGGGGTTTTCCTAAATCCCAGTAGCCATTGTTGTGATCATATAAAGAGAAAGATCTATAAGAATATGTTCTGGAGAGGTGTGGGGGTAGGGGGTGCCTCAGCGGACCCATGCCAAGGCATCCCTGCCCCCTGAGGGACCAGACACACATGCTGGTATTGTATAGAATAGAGTTTATTTAGGGCATGGGGAGGGGAGTTAAGAGGATAGCAGAGGCAGAGAAAGGCAGAAAGGAGAGAGTAGAGAAGTAGGGGATGGCCATGACCACGTGGAGAGAGGGGGGAAGGGGATGGGGAGAGAAGGGGAGTAAGGGGGGAAGAGGCAAGGGAGAGAAGCAGGAGTAAGAGGGAGAGGAGGGGGCAAGCAGCCCCTTTTATAGGGCCATGCCAGGTAACCATGGGGAGGAGCCTATCTGGCTGCTGCCAGGTATCTGTGGGGATGGAGTTTATACAGAATGCTAACAGTCATAATAGCAACCATTTGACTATTTCAAGCCATTTGTGTAAACTGTGGCTTTATACAATTTCCTCTAATAGTTAAACCTGCTAATTTGAAGGAAACTAAGACACAGGAAGTTAAGAGAAAGGTGAAACAATAAAATATTTTAAAACAGGATGATTTACAGTGTGTGTGTGTGTGTGTGTGTGTGTGTGTGTGTGTGTAATAACAGAATATTCCAGAGTGGGATAACACATTCCATCTTTCCAAGAAGTTCATTAAGCTTAGGAAGTAAATGTCTCAAACCAGCTTCAGGAAGTACCTGAAACTGACCAGATTCACTAGGGTCCTCCTTTCCATGCATTTACACAGACAGTAAACACTACTGAGAAACATTCTCTGGAAGGCCTATATACAGAGAAGACAATCAGACAAGCCAAGCTTCCAAGATGACTCTCAATCTAATCTGAAGATGCTCAGATCAGCCACACTACCTGGAAGAAACAGAGACTAGGTGATCCATTTACTAAAAGCAATAACAAGCTACATTACCTAGACGAAGCAGAGAGCAGCTGAATAGCCTAGAACAGTGATTGTCGAACTTCCTAATGCTGCAGCTGAAACCTTTTAACACAGTTTCCTATACTGTGATGACACCAGAACATAGTACTGTTTTGTTGCCTGTTCATAACTATAATTTTCTAATGCTATGAATCATAATGTAAATATATCATATGCAGGATAACTGATATGTGACTCCTGTGAAAGGGTCATCTGACCTTCCCTTCCCCCAAAGAGATCACAATCCACAGGCTGAGAACCACTTGTCTAGAAGGAATAGAAACCAACTAAGCTGCCTAAAAGAGGTTCAGACCAACTGAGTCACTCTCCAACCTATTGAGTTGTTTAGTGTACATGCTTCCAGCATTCATGAGTTTTCATTTATTCTGGGGTGAATTTTGGTGATTTGGCTGTCCTTGAGTCATTTCTGCTCTGGCAAGTAACCCCAATAAAACTAGTTGGTTCCACCAAGTTGGACTTTGGTAGTATCTGTACTTTGGTCTCTTATCAGTTCTTTACTGGGGTGAGTAGATGTTTGTCACATCTAACATGGAATAGGATCATAAAATATACCAGGGTCTGAAAAGAGACTGAGATCTAAGGCTGAGTTAGGGAGGGGTGGATGCACAGACTTGCTTATGAGGCATAAACCTGTGAGGGAAATCCTGAAACGGATACCTTTTTCCATGCAGGAGGTGTGCCTTATTGTTATGTCAGCATTTACATTGCTTCTACAGTGAATGCTGGGACTTTCAACCAAGGCTGAGACTTCTATCCAAAAGGAAAAAAAAAAAAAAAACATTTCGGCCATTAGTCTCTGAAAGAAATTCAAGTAGGACTGTCTTCCTCTAGAGTAGCATGCCCGCCTGATGAATGAAGTCCAAAGACTATAGAGATGAGTATGGAGTCCAATGAGTACAGAGACGCCCTAAAAATGGTAAAGGTTGTCTTATAGTCTATTAAAATGGCATATGTCAAGGCATCTGGAACATTTAAGAAGTAAGAAAGAAGAGATGTGGGGAGGCCAGGAAGTCCTGAGTGAATGTGTATTACTGATATGAACACAGCCATGTCAGGGACCCTAATCTCTCAGATACCTGGGTAAGGGTCCAAGGAATGGCAAAGCCTTCCTCTGCTCCAAGTACAGAAATTATGAATGATTGACCTTTAGGTAAAAATCAGTGCATGCTGAAACTCTCAACCACAGCTTCCTCCTTTTGGATGACACCAAGCTGAGACCGTTACCCTACAGAAAGCCCACTATGGAGATTCCCTAACCTGCCCCTGTCTCGTTACCATATAAAGTATAGCTGCTTCCTCACTCAGCTTTCTATAATAAATGTACCGAGTTTCCAGGCTGCTGGTGTGTCTCTATTAGAGTGCACAGTTGACCTGATCCTAGTTTTTCTGTATGTGTCTGTCCTTTTTTCATTCCATCATCAATCCAGTTGGTCAAGTTCAAAGTTATGTTAAGTCATGACAGGCAGCCCCACTGAGTTCATCTGGAGTCAGGGAAAGGAATGGGGCTCTATAAAAGTGCCCTGGATGAAAAAATCAAGATAATTAATACCAGTGACTAAAATCTTTACATGCTATATTAGATCTTGGGAATAGTTTATTTTAGTACCTTCATAGCTGTGAGCCTCTTCCATTACCTGAATCTTGGGACAAATGAAAACAGATTTTCAGAGTGCTTCACCGAGGTTATCTCCATAATCCCACTGTCTATGTTGGTTTGGGACTTTTCATTATTGTTCTGCTCATTCCATGTAAAATGATCATTGTTTTATATAGCCAACATAATACTAGCCCATATGTGTTTTGTTGATTTAGTACTATGTAAGTACATCTAAAGAAGTAAAGATAAGACAATCTGTTCACAGAGTAAATAAGGACATTTTTAAGAGTGGAAACAGACACTAGTCACATGGTTGTCAAAAATACCAGCTTCAGGGTAGGTTGTCCCCAAAGAACTTGTTATTCAGAGAGTCCTAGAGTCCAGCAGCCATGAATGAACTGGGTATTCCTGAAAGGGAGGCTAGAAATGAAAAAGGACAGGCAGACGAGAAGGCTGAAGCCAAGACAAAGGTTTCTTATCAAGGCTCAAAGTTTAATTTTCAGCTCTGCATTTATATAGGCAAAGACTCATCCTTTGTTTCATCTGGATTGAGTTGCAAAGTAAGCTCAGCAGACAGTCAACTCCTCATAGAGCAGGCCAGGAAGGGAATTACAAATGTGGAGAAGCCAGGTGCTGATTCCAGCCTGGTTGTAAAACCATCTGAGGTTTGTTTAGTTTATTCAAGGCTGGGGGAAGGGCACACTAGAGGACCCTAAAACAATAAAGGCTATTTCCATTGATGTTGGTTGCGTATTTAAACTGGATAGTAAGAACATACTACTGAAGATATCACATGCTTTGATTACAGGGCTCGGAGAAATAAGGCTAGAACTAGGCTGGAAGTGTCCTCTGCCTGCGTTCTAGCTCTTATGGTGCTGGAAGGTGTTTCTAAAGTTCATATAGAGTCCCACTCAACTGTTTTTGATTGGATTTAAACCATACTTCACAGAGGAAAAGCAAATCCTGTACTTGGAATTTAGACAAAGCAAGTGGTCAGAAAATCATTTGAATATTTTTCTGTGGTTTCTTTTTCTGATTAATTTGCAGTTCTGTTTTTTGGAAAAGAAAGAACCATCAAAGCTCATTCACACAGGTTCCTTACTCCACTAAAGCCATAATCAAACTTTTATGACATCCTGTTCAAGACTCATGCACGACTCCAAAGAGGGAATATAAGGAATGTGAAAGCTATAGAAATAGGGCAAGGGAAAAAAAGCAAACTTGGAGGGGTGTGTGTGTGTGTGTGTGTGTAGGAGCTTATGTGGAGTTGTTCCATTCTGTTACATCAGTCCATATTTCCGTTTGTATGTCAGTACTCTGCTAGGTGAGAAACTCAAGGCCCTAGACCAAGGTGGATACTACCGACATGTATCATTGCAATAGATCAGCAATTGACAAATCTGAAAGTCATCAGAGGGAAATGTAGCTAAGAGACACACAAATAGAAATAAGGGTTTGTGGACTTATCTGCCCTCGGTATCATCATTAAGACAATTTCATGCGGATATATTTCTGAATTGGAAACTTGTAAACTGTATTTAATGTTAGCATTCTGTATAAACTCCACCCCACAGGCCCTATAAAAGGGGCTGCTTGCCCACTCCTCTCCCTCTTACTCCTGCTTCTCTCCCTTGTCTCTTCCCACCTTGCTCCCCCTCTCTCCACGTGTTCATGGCCATCCCCTACTTCTCTACTCTCTCCTTTCTGCCTTTCTCTGCCTCTGCTATCCTCTTAACTCCCCTCCTCATGCCCTAAATAAACTCTATTCTATACTATACCAGTGTGTGTCTGGTCCCTCAGGAGGAAGGGATACCTTGGCATGGGCCCACCAAGACACCCCCTTCTCCCACACCTCTCCAGAACATATTCTTATAGCTTTTTCTTTTTATGATCACAACATGTAATGTCATTGTACAGAGAATGCTTAGCTATATTCCCGGATGTGCTACTGTACGTTGGTCTAGTGTGTGGGCTTTGAGGAAAGAGTAAGATAGACATTCGTACCACGCTGAAGGTCCTTGGATGAATACATCTGAATCAGTTTCCTCACTGCAAAATAAAGATTAGGGACAATACTTGTCTTATAAAATTGTATGAGGGTTAACTGCATCAAGCAGTCTATGATTGCAGGATAAATAGAGTATATTTGGCATTTGCGAATTAAAACTTTTACTGGCTACTTTTATGTCAATATGACATAAGCTGGAGTCCCTTGAGAAGAGGGAACCACAGTTGTGAAAAATGCCTCCATGAGCTTGAGCTGTAGAGGAGCAAGCAGACTAAAGCATTTTCATAATTAGTAATGGATGTTGTGGGAGAACCCAGCTCATTGTAGGTGGGGCTATCTCTAGGCTAGTGGTCCTGAGTTCTATTAAGAAAGCAGGCTCAGCAAGCCATAAGGGAAAGCCAGTTAGAGACACCTCTCCATGTATATGAACTCCTGCTGTCAGGTTCTTACCTTGCTTGAACTCCTATCCTGACTTCTTTCAACAATGAACTGTGATATAGAAGTATAAGCAAAACAAATCCTTTCCGGGGCTGGAGAGGTGGTGGCTCAGCAGCTAAGAACACTGACGACTCATCCAGAGGTCCTGAGTTCAATTCCCAGCAGCCACACGGTGGTTCACAACCATCTGTAATAGATTCTGATGCCCTCTTCTGGTGTGTCTGAAGACAGTGTACTCATATCCACATGGTAAAAAACAAAACAAAACAAAAAAAACCAAACCAAAACAAAAAACAAATCATTTCTTTGCTTCAAGGTTTTTTTGTTTGTTTGTTTGTTTTGTTTTGTTTTTTTTTTTGCCATGGTCTTTCACCACAGCAATAGAAACCCTAAAATATTTGATGTTTGGTTGTAAAATTTGACACTCACTAGGCTGCAAAATCATTGAGAACAATGGCTTTCTTACTTATAATTAGTACTTATATAAATGTTTTTGGAACTGTTGAATTAAACAAAGAGCCATTAATATCTTTTGTTAGTTTCTGTTTGTAACAGAACAGCTTATTCTTCTTTTAATAATTGTGTAATATAACATACTACAAAGTGTTTGCCAATCCTCCCTTCCTCTCATGTGGCTTCTGAAGATGGGACTTAGGTTGTCAGGCTTAGAGGAAAATGCCTTTACTGTTGAGGCATCACATCAATTCGCTAATTGTATTTTGAACTCAGTTTACTCTATAGTGGATTTTAATTAACCAATAAGGTAGTAGATTCGGCATCAAAGATTACATATTTTGTGAAAATCTTCTCCTTTCATTTTATTTGAATACTCCAAATTTATACAAAGATGCTGAGGGACAAGGAGCTAGAGGTCCTTGGTAGATAGACAGATGAGAAAAGGGGTGACTAGTCAGTAATAGGATGCAAATTTCCAGCTTCCTTCACATTTAAAAAAGTCTCGCCAGTGACACCCTTTCCCTTCTTGGTTGACATGTTCAAGGTGTTCAGATATGTTCAAGACTGGCCCTGAACATGATTATCTGAAGCTTTGGGCCAATGATCTGCCCGTTTTTTTCCCTAAGCTGACCACTATGAAATGAGAGGAGGGGGAACTATCTCAGGTCACCAAAACCCAGCTCTATAGATGAAAATCAGAAACTGGTACTGAGGTCTTCTTCAGAGTCTGTGGGGTTTCTTTCTGTGCTTTGCTTGCTTATGTGTATACCTGTTTCTTCACTTTCCATAAAGTTTCTCATTTCACTTTTAACATATCTGTATCTATAAATTAAAACCTTAGATTAAGATATGGCAGGTGGACAAATGAGAAACATAGTGCTTCCTCCCGCAGGAAGCAAAAATTTTAAAAACAGCTTTGGAAACAAGCCAACAAGTGAACCCAAAGAATCTGTTTTTCCGACTGTTCCCTTGTAGAACAGGAGTTGGCAAAACAGAAGCTTTTCTGAGATTTTTCCTTTTCTTCAAGGCCCAAGAGAGTATTACAGGCTAGCAAGCCCCGTGGCTGTCTCCTTAGAAACCAACCAGGGCATCTGCCTCGCAGGAGAGGAGCTGCAGGCTATCCTAGACAATTTTGAAACTTATGCAAGAAACTCCCGCTTATTCCCGCCAAACCGGCTGCGGGGTCCACGCAGAACCCCGAGCCTGCCCGAGCCCCTCCGAGGCGAGTGGCGCAGAGGCTTCTGGGACTTGTAGTCTCCGCAGGCCTCCCTCTTGATTGGCAGTGGAAGAAAGCCGGGAGGAGTGGTGGCGCTCCAGGCTCTGGCGCCTACCTGCGGGCTGCGTTTGCAGCCGCGTGCATGGCCGGGATTTCTGGCCCCCAAGCTTCCCCCGCCGCCTGAGGGCGTCCTTCCTTCTCTGGAGTTCTAGGCTTGTGCAGCTGCTGCCTGCTGTCTGTTCGCTCAGGCCCTTGGTCCCCTCAGGCAGCGCATGCTCTCAGGTGCTGTGGCTCGGGGCTCCTTATCGCGCCTTTTGCGGAGGTAGGTCTCCTCACGCATGGGGATGGGTATTTCTTTACCCGATTAAGGAGACTGCATCGGGAGCCTCAGAAACTTTGGCAGTCAAAGGGTGTGTTCTGCGGTGTGTTCTGCGCCTTTGAGTCTGTGCAAGCCTGGCTTCACCATAGAGGTGGTTTCTGAGGTTTCCTGGAGAAGAGGATGTGGTTTTGGGACCTTAGTCACTTGTTGATCAGATCTTTTATTGAGCAAGTACACACCCAGAGGAACTGCAGAAAGTGTTGAGGATGTTAAAAGTGCGGCGGTTGGGTTTTCTTGTCTCAAGGATTTGACAAGGATGTGGTAGTACATAAAGTAGAGATATGCACCATCCATCGAAAGAGCTAGGTTGTGGTGGGATATTCAACATACCAGAGGAAGGACCTAGTGAGGGTTTGGTGAGTCTGGAATGTCCAAAGTAGCAGAAAGTCAATAATTTCGATTGAATTAAATAAAGCCTTGGATAGCTTTATAGTCTGCAATTACGTATTTAGAGGATTTGAGTCCCACCAGGAATCATAGAAAATAAATTAGTATGTAGATATTCACAGAATACTTATTGTAAGAATTTCGTAACTTGGACTCTTAATCGGCTGGATTTTTTTCCCGTATCTTCTGGATTTTTGAGACAAAGTTTTACTTAGTAGGGCGGCCTGGCCTGCTTCTCTCAAGATTGAGGGCTATATGTTTGCCTCAGACTTAAAATGCTGGGATTAAAATGTGAACCACCAAGTCTGAATATATCAGGCTACTTCCAATTAGCAAATTTTTTATCAAGTTCATTACGTACATTCTGATCATTTGTGGATTGTTTTTATTACCTTTTTCTTGCTTAGAATTATGAGATTTTCGGTGTATCATGTGTCTACAATAATGACGTTCACGAATTATCATCCACTATTTTACTTTCCATTGTTATGACTTACAGCTTCTGTGAGGTCCTTAGGTCAAACACAATGTCCTTTTAAGTGTCAGTAAATCACAAAATTTTCAATTCAGTTATAAAATTTGGACATAAAGACCAGGAGCACAGATTTGTGACTGAGTATTTTTTTTTAAATTCTTTTTTTTTTTTCATGAATGACAATGAAAATAGCAACGTTTGGAATCAGATATTTGAAACCAATATTGTGGAAGTCTTGTTAAAAACATATACTATTAATTTATTCCATGGCGTATTATATCAAAAGAAATTAGCTTTCATGGTATATATGAATGGCATGTATATGTTAAGTGCTGCTGTATGAAAATACTTGAAGCCAAAAGTCACATTGCCAATTTAATAGGCAGCTAAATTAACCCGAATCATTTGAAGCATTAATGAGATAAACATACTTAATGACTGTATTGTGGAGAACGTTTTGGAGGAGTTGAGATTTAGAAAGCTAAAGGTTTATAAAGACAGAAGCTGTTAATGCGTTGAAGAGAGAGTAGGTAAGTTTTTAGATACTGGGATGTAATCAGGGCAGCATCACTAAGTGTTTTTAGAGTAGGCTTAGAGTGTCAGCCACTGCAATGGGAAGAAGTCGCATTGAGGATTTATCAATTATGTCACTTGTAACAATGGCAAGAGCACTCAGGTACTGTGGGAGTATTGAAAACTCCCCTT
>JADRCD010236146.1:0-14858 GCA_019843815.1 Montemys delectorum
CACACCAGCGTCCTTTACCTCAGGGAAGCCATTGGGAATCCTCTCCATCACAAAGGTGCCTCCAAAGCCAGGTCCTCTCTGCCCCAGCTCATCTCTCTTGGAAATTTACGCCTGCTCACGGAGACAGGCTCCCTGTTTCCAAACCCACTAGCAGTCCCCAGTTACCCCTGAGCCCAGAAATGATCTTAGGGGTAGAGGAGTGGCTGGGGTTCCCTCCATTTTCTGGTCTGCCTGCTGCTCAGTCCCAAAGGTTGGCCTTACCCTGCCCCACTCTCACCTGCTCCAGAGCTCACTCAGTCCAGATTAGGGAAGACTCCTGCTTCCAGATCAGGTCTTTGAGGCACCTCTCATGCCACCTCGGGGTCTCCCAGGTCACAAGCAGGCCACCACCCGGCGCTCTTGCTCCCAGGAAGCTCACCGCACGCTGCCAGCTGCCCCCTGGCTCTCCCTCTCATCCAGTCCCGCCTGCCTGTTGTCCCTCCCAGGCTGCCAGGCCAGGGGAAGCAGGTTACCTGTTATGACTTGAGTCAGAGGGGAGGAGCAGGTGAGCAAGCCCTTCCCTGAACTAATCCGGCTGCTGGCAGTTGCCGGCAGGTAGCTCCTAGGCCTCTGCTCTTCCGGGCCGAGGGGAACAAGGAAAAGGGGCTCCCCATGAAAGAGAACTAGAAGGCAGCAGAGTCAAGTTTCCGGAGCCACGAGGAACCCTAATACAGTGTGTTGTGCTATGAAATGCTTCAGTGCCCTCCAGTCCCCTCCTGTCTCTTATGGTTCTTCTTGACTCCCTTTAACTCCCTTGTCTCACTTTCTCTTTCTAGAAATTGAGGAATAAGCTCCTCCCCCCCCCCAAAACAAAGCAAAAACAAACAGACAGAAGCCAAAACAGAGTAAGAAACTCTGTCCAAAGGGAGCGGTTTTTTTGGAAAACCTAGGCGCACAGAGTCGGCGCTCTCCTGACACACAGAAACAAAGATCACAGCCTCAGTCTTTCCCAGATTAGGATCTAAAAAAAAAAAAACGTCAGACGGAGCCGGAGCCGGGGGCTGCGGCATGCACCACTAGTAACTTGTAGTCCCAACTGCTTGGGATCCGAGGCAGGAGGATCGCATGAGCCCATAGACGGAGGGCTAGCCTGGGCAACAGGGGAATATACTATCTTAACAGACAAACAAACAAAGACAACAAAAACAGAAGGAAAAGGCAGCTGTGAGTTTATGGCCCTCCTCGGTAGACTACAATCCAAGACCTAGAAAAACCACACCACCAAAGGGACAGCAGAAACAGGCCACAGGGCCGGAAAGCGCGGGGCTGCTTTAATCCCCGGTCACATCAAGGGCACCACGCCCCATCTGCAATCTACGTGCACCCCAAACGATGTTGTCCACGGGGCACTGACCCACACTGCCTAGTCGTCCCTTATGCCATACAAGAGCAACAGCAGCCTTCAACCTTAGCTCCCTCTCCATACTCGCTAAAATGTACCTTTGTCCCTGCAAAAAAAAAAAAAAGTGAGCCTCCCAGCTCTCTGTCCACAGACCCTCAGGCAAACAAACAAACAAACAAACAAAAAAAGATGCTTGGAATACATTGCTTTGGAGTGGCCAGCGGACCTGAGGCTGACCGTGGCCTGCCTCCAGAGGCTAGAAGGATACAGCAGACTGGCCTGCATCTCTCAGATCTTTGTCTCATCACCTCCCCATCCTCCACCTCTGGGACCCAGGTCTCAGGACTCAATACACACCTAAGCTACTTCCTTCTCCCAGGCCCTAGGAAACCCCGTTCTCACTCCCCAGGCCCTAGCTGGTTAAGCATCTCCTGTGCACAGCTATGTCACAGGCTGCCACCACCCTTCACCAACAACCCCATTCCTTCTATACACAAACCCCCCCTCCCATACCTTCACATTCCTGTACACACCCTCTTTCTAAACAATGCTAGCCCGAGTCCTACAGGCTGACCACCTCCTCCAAGCAGAAGCTGAGGGGCCCTCGCAGGGGACAGACCCTCCCCACTATGAGGAGCCTGCTCTCTGAACCTCCCAAAGAACCCACAGCCCTTCCCATCCCTCCCCCACCCCCGAAATCCTCCACAATACTGCAGTCCCTTTCCATCCCCCAACAGGTTTACATGTTCTTCCAGTGTCTGAAAGGGCTTGAGTTGCCTTGGCCCATCCCCCAGCTCCAACTGGGGGCTGTGGTGGAGTTCCTAGAATCAGCTCATAGCTCAGTTTTTAATGTATAAGACAAAGCCCAATTATGCTGAAATACAGTTCTGAAACCATAAGAATGTATCGTGTATACTTCGTCATTAACATTAAACAGGACCCAGGAACCGGTCGTTTCAAACAACCGATAAATGAAACTCATTACCTATAACCGACCTCATGGGAAAGTCATGGTGGGTACTTGCTGCTGCAGCCGCCTGGGGTGCAGGTTTTAGACTCAACTGAGAACTCTGGCCTCAGGTAACCTCATCTGAATTCAGGGACCAAAAGCAAAACTGGGTTAAGGCCTGTACACACCGGGACATAAATTCTTTAAACTGTCTTCCAGGAAAAGCCTCAAGGCCTCACTAATGATTCTCAGTGCTTGAAAACCAGCTTTTCAAGAACGGACTTGAACAGAAGCCAGGTCACGGATATCACAAACCCAAACCCCTTCTAGCAGAACATCACACACACACACACACACACACACACACACACACACACACACACCAGCCCACTCCAAGAAATAAGGTAACCTGCAAATAGGCAAGCCCGGCAGCCAATCAGCAGCTTCCTCACTCTTCGCAGCCCACCGATCAGGGAGGAAGACTTATCCTCCAGCCCTCCTGCAGGTCAGCTGTGCAATGGGGCTTTCTCTCATTTTTGCAGAAACTCAGCGCCGGCCCAGGCTTCCAGTGAAGACGGGGAGCAGTCCGTTGCTCAGTAATGGAGCTTACGGACCAACCTGCTTGCACTGATCCTTATCTGTTAAAGACTCCAAGTCCACACTCAGCAATCCCCAAACCAACAGTCCTGCCAAGACGGGTGTTAAGGGAGGACAACACCAAGGGATAGGTGGGCACTCTTCCGGAGGTAGCTTGGAACTCGGGACTCAGCATCCATCTCTAGGAACCAGGAAGCTGACACATTCCCTGATCACAAGTCCCAGAGGAACTGGCTACGAGGACAGGCAAGAAGTGAGGTTCCCTTGCCCCGGAATCCCATCTAGGTGGAAGACAGCCCTTCCCACGAATATCACTTCTTCAAAACCTTTCGTGTCCAAACTCTCTTCCACAGACCTGTAACCAAATATACTCCGCTTCCTCCTCTGTCCCCCGCCAAGTTTCTGCGACACTTTAGGAGTCCTTTAACCTGACCACATCACCCCGACAGCACCCAGCAAGGTACAGCCACCCGCATTCCCACTATTACTTAGTGAATTAACAAATCAATGGCCAGCCGCAGGAGTTCACTGCGGGGGGGGGGCGGCCTGGGGAGGGGGAAGCACGGGAAATAGTCGGGGACTCTCAGGGCAGGAGGGGTGAAAGAATATCTGTTTTCTTTCTCCACTCCTCTCTGGTCACTAGGAAAGGTGTTCACCTCGACTGGGCCAGGGTGGAGAACTAGGGGTAACAGAGGATGCACCCTGAAATCAAACCTCCAAGGCTCTCCGTAAAAAGCCCCTTTGTCCTGTCCCCCCAACCCCTCCCCCACCGCGCCCTCTCCTTCCAGGCCGGCCTGGGACTCTGACTCCTTTTGTTTTCCTGCTCTCTGACTTCTCTGAACCTGGCCAAGGAGATCCACCGGCCCTGGGAAGAGAGTCGAGGGAGAAAGGTTGGCCGTTGGAAACGGCTTTGGGGTAGAAATTCGGGAATTCTCGACCCCTTGGTAAAATTACCCCATTTCCCTGCAAGACTCCCCTGCAGAGGATGAGGACCGAGGTTCAGGAGCTCGATCCCCCCCCCCCCCCCCCCCCCCCCCCCCCCACACACACACACACACCCCACCACCACCAGTTCTCCCGCGCTCGGTTCACTAAGTTTCCGCCTTACCTGTCCCACCGAGCTCTGGCGCCCCGCGCCTGCCCCCTCGCCTCCCGCGCCCGACGCGCAGCTTCAGGACCTGTTGGTCCCGCCCATCTTCCCGCTCCCCAAGGCTCACCCGGGCCTCCCCTCCCCGGAGGTATTTCATTTAACTTCGGCATTTGCAGCATCCCAAATGTTAAAGATCCCGAGACATCTGTCCCCTGGGGCATACCAAAGGCCCAGCGAAGAGAGGGGAAGATGCTAGAAGGGATTCGAGATTCTGATCCAAGAGACGGGGCGGGGCCTCACGTTGGATTGGGACAGTGCCCGCCCGAGTGTGCATCCTGCGGGAGCAACAGCGCCGAGGGGCGACACTGCCCCCTATCTCCCACATTCAGGCGGTCTCGTGGTGGGACACCCCCTGCTAGACCGGTTTCTGAAATCTGGGCGGGACGAGGCTCGACTAGAGGTCCTAGGGGCCGCCTTTCATCCCCTCGCTCTGGCCCGGCTGGGGGCAGTTTTCATTCCGGAGACCCTAGCGTAGAAGAATGAAAGGAGACGGCACGCCCCTCCCCCTCCTCGCCTCTCCCTTCTGGCGGCCGGGGACTGCGGCGCGATCGAACCGTGGTCGCCTCTCCTCCTGAGTTCCCAGCCGTGTCCCTTTTGGGGGCGGCGGGCAGACCTCCGCTTTGGAGGCAAGGCACACACTCATGGGCAGCGCCTCCTGCTGCTTGCGACGAGCCCACGAAACCATCCATTCATTCAAACTTGCGCTTTCCTTTTTTTCCGTTGGTTCTGTTTACTTTTGTGCTGCCCCTGCCAGGGCCAAGCATGGCGGTTCAAAGTCCAGACTTCTTCGATAGAGGATTCTTAAGTCTAGATCAAACTAGTAATCGTTTGAAGACGAAGAACCAAAAGGTAGTGTAGGCTGACCCAGGCTGAGGGTCCCCAGAGCCTGGCCAGAGGAATGTGCTCTCTAAAGAGGGACCTTGACAGGCAGGACCTACGAGCTGTAAGGGATTTAAGATAGGGCAGAGGGAGGAGGGTTTGACAAGTTACAAGGGTAATTAATTTGTGCACTGGGGGAAAGAAACAATCACACTTTTCTGAGTCTGTTATTAGATATTGGTTCTGAATTGACACTGATCCCAAGAAACACTGTGGCCCTCAAGTTAAAGTAGGGGCTTATGGAGGACAGGTGATTAATAAAGATTTGGCTGATGGAACTCACGGAAGACCCCCAAACTCATCTTGTGGTCATTTCCCCAGTTACAGAATGTATAATTGGGATGGATATACTTAGAACTTGGCAAAATTCTCACATTGGTTCTCTGACCTGTGGAGTAAGGGCTAAAATGGGAGCCTTTAGAGCTGCCTCTGCCTAAGAAAATAGTGAATCAAAAACAGTATCACATCCCTGGAGGAACTGTAGAACTCAGTGGCACCATCAAGGGCTTGAAAGATGCGGGAGTGGTGGTCCCCACCACATCTCCCACTAATTCTCCTATCTGGCCAGTGCAGAAGACAGATGGATCGTGGAGAATGACAGTGGACTATTGGAAACTAAACCAGGTAGTAACTCCAGTTACAGTTGCTGTACCAGATAGTGTACTTGCTTGAGCAAATTCAAATATCTCCTGGTACCTGGTATGCAGCTCTTGATCTAGCAAATGCTTTATTTCTCAGTACCTGTCCGTTCGGACCACTAGAAGTTATTTGCTTTCAGTTGGCAAGGCCAGCAGTATACCTTTACAATTTTGCCTCAAGGATATATTAACTTTCCTTCCCTGTGTCATAACTTGGAAGGTATTTTGATCGTCTGTCTCTTCTACAAAATATCACACTGGTGCACTATATTGATGACACTATGGCCGATTAGACCAAGTGAGCAGGAGGTAGCAATCATTTTGGACTCATTGGCAACACATGTGAGTATTGGAAGATGGGAGATAAATCTCACCAAAATTCTAGGATTGCTTACTTCAGTGAAATTCCTAGGAGTCCAGTGGTGCTGGGGGAGATATGCAGAGATATTCCTTCTAAGGTGAAGTTATTGCACCTGGTCCCTCCCACCGCCAAGAAAGAAGCACAACGTTGAATGGGTCTATTTGATTCTCACTTTCTCACTTGAATGCATTACACAGGCCCATTTACCAAGTGACTTGCAAAGCTGGTAGCTTTTCAAGGGACCTGGAACAGGAGAAGGCTCTTTCACAGATCCACACTGCTCTACCACTTGGACTACATGGTCCAGCAGACCCGATGGTACTTGAGGTGTCAGTGGGAGATAGGGATGCTGTTTGGAGCCTCTGGCAGGCCCCTGTAGGTGAATCACAGAAGAGACCTTTGGGATTTTGGAGCAAGGCTCTACCATCATCTGCAGACAACTATTCTCCCTTTGAAAGACAGCTCTTGGCCTGCTATTGGGCCTTAGTGAAAACTGAATGTTTGACAAGTAGGGCACCAAGTTACCATGTGACCTGAACTGCCCATCATGAGCTAAGTGTTGTTGGACCCACTAAGTCATAAAGTAGGATATGCACAGCCCCACTCTATTATCAAACAGAAGTGGTATATACATGATCAGCCCAGAGCAGGTCCTGAAGGCACAAGCAAGTTACATGAAGAAGTTGCCCAAATACCTATGGTTTCTATTCCTGTTGCAATGCCATGCAGGCCTATAGCCCATGTGGTGGCTTCTTGATGGTTCTGCATGTTATACAAGCACCACCCAGAAGTGGACAGCTGCAGAAGTACAGCCCTGTTCTGGGACAACCCTGAAAGATTCTGGTGAAGATAAATCTTCACAGTGGGCAGAATGTAGGGCAGTACACATGATATTATAGTTTGTTTGGAAGAAGAAACGGCCAGATGTACGATTGTTCACTGGACTGGCTGGATGGTCAGGGATTTGGAAAGATCACGATTGGAAAATTGGTAAGAAAGATATCTGGGGAAGAACTATGTGGATAGATATCTCCAAATGGGCAAAGGATATGAAGATATTTGTGTCCCATGTAAATGCTCACCCAAAGGTGACTTCATCTGGAGAGGAGTTGAATAACCAAGTGGATAGGGTGGCCCATTCTGTGGCCTGTCAGCCTCTTTCCCCAGCCATTCCTGACATTACCCAATGGGCACATGAACAAACTGGCTATGGTGGGGCTTATGCATGGGCTCAACAACACGGACTTCCACTCATGAAGGCTCACCTAGCTACAGTTGCTGCTGAATGCCAGATCTGCCAACAGCAGAGACCAACACTGAGCCCCAGATACGGCACCGTTCCCCAGGTGACCAGCCAGCAAGCCCGTGGTAGGCTGACTACATTAGACCACTGGTCTGATAGAAAGATGGAATGGCCTTTTGAAACATAGTTACAGTGTCAATTAGATGGTAGTGTCATGGAGGGCTGGGGCAGAGTTCTTCAGAAGGCAGTATATGCTTTAAATAAGTGTCCAATATATATAGTACAGTTTCCTCCATAGCCAGGATCCATGGGCCCAGGAATCAAGGGGTGGAAAAGGGAATAGTTCCACTCACTATCACTCCTAGTGACCCTCTAGGAAAATTTGTGCTTCCTGTTCCCACAACTCTAGGTTCTGCTGGCCTAGAAGTTTTAGTTCCAGAGTGGGGAGAGTGCTCCTATCCAGGAGCCACAACAAACATTCCAATGAACTGGAAGCACAGATTTCCCTCTGGTCGTTTTGGGCTTCTAATGCCCTTAGACCAACAGACTAAGAGAGGAATAACAGTGTTAGGAGGCGTGATAGCTTCAGCTTACCATGGGGAAATTGGATTGCCTCTCCACAACGGAGGTAAGAAGGATTATGTCTGGAGAGCAGGAGATCCTTTAGAAAGCCTGTTAGTGCTACCATGTCCTGTGATTAAAGTCAATAAGAAATTACAACAGCCTAATCCAGCAGGATGACAAAGGACATAGATCCATGAGGAATGAAGGTATGGGTCACTCCTCCAGGAAAAGAGTCAAGATCTGCTGAGGCGCTTGCAGACAGTAGAGGAAATGCAGAATGGGTAGCAGAGGAAGGAAGTTACAAGTACTAAGACCACATGACCAGTTGCAGAAACGAGGATTACAAGTGACATGAGTTCTTCTGTTTTATTTTGTTATTAAGAGAATGTTTCCGCCAGGTGGTGGTGGCGCATGCCTTTAATCCCAGCACTTGGGAGGCAGAGGCAGGTGGATGTCTGAGTTCGAGGCCAGCCTGGTCTACAGAGTGAATTCCAGGACAGCCAGGGCTACACAGAGAAGCCCTGTCTCAAAAAAAAAAAAAAAAAAAAAAAAAAAAAAAAAAAAAGAATGTTTCCCAAGGAACATTGACCTATTCTAAATTTACAATGCTCTTGAGGTTGCACGAGGGATAGTTATATTATGTTAGATATTATTGTTTATGCATTTAGAGTTATACAAGGAATAGTTAAATCATGTTAGGTTTATTGATGACCTAGTTATTGTTTTCATTTGGACATGAGATATGATTTGTGTCAAGTTGACAAAGGGTAGAATGTGATAGCTATTCTCAATTGTCAGTTTGTGTGGTTTGTATATGCTTAGCCCAGGGAGTGACACTATTAGAAGGTGTGGCCCTGTTGGAGTAGGCGTGTCACTGTGGGTGTGGGCTGAAGACCCTCACTCTGGCTTCCTGGAAGTCAGTCTTCCACTAGCAGCCTTCAGATGAAGATGTAGAACTCTCAGATCTTCCTGCACCATGCCTGCCTGGATGCTGCCATGTTCCCACCTTGATGATAATGGACTGAACCTCTGAACCTATAAGCCAGCCTCAATTAAATGTTGTTCTTTATAAGATTTGCCTTGGTCATGATGACTGTTCACAGCAGTAAAACCCTAACTAAGACAACGTGACTGTATCTGGAATGAACTACAGTCCGGAAATGGAGGGCACACCTGTGACCCAGAGCTTGAGGCTGGAAGACACAAGCTTTTGATCCAGATCTTGAGGTAGGAATGATACATGCTCTCAATCCAGATGGACACACACCTTTAATCTGAGCCATACCTTCTGCTGGAGGCTTACCTAAAGACAATGGAAGAAGGAAGGATCCGCTCTTCTTCCACTGCTTGTACCTACTTGACAGAACACCTATTGGAGCCTACTTCTTTAGGATTCCGGTTTATACAGAAGTCCAGCTGAACTACCCAGCTGTGTGGGACTGAGCCGCTACTAGATTGTTGACCTTCTCATTCATAGAGGCTCGTTGTTGGGTTAGTTGGACAGAAGCCTGTAAGCCATTCCAATAAATCCCATATATATATGTTCATCCCATAAGTTCTGTAACTCTAGAGAACCCTGGCTAGTACGAGACCCAAGAGGAGAAATGTTGGGAACTTTTAGAGCTGAGGCAAAGGATACCTTTGAAGTTGCCATTATTATCTGTGAGTGTCACTGTTGATTGCCAACTTGACAAGCTCTAACTCAAACACATGAGTCTGTGGGGGCCAAACCTACTCCAACCACAACGCTGACCATCTGAACTCCTGCCAAAATGGCAGCAGAACTTGGCAGCTTCATCCAGGGAATACTGAATTAACATGCGTGGAAGATGCAAGAGCAGGGTTTGCACCAAGCCAGTTAGGCCAGGCAGCGTGTGGAAGGGTCAGAGTCCCTGCAAGGAGGCCTCTAGATGCCATTTTGAGTAACTGTGGAAGTGGGGCCTAAGTTGCTTGCAGTGGAGCCCCTGGGATGCAAGAGATGCATCACATGGGTGTGATGGCTATTCTTAGTTGTCAACTTGACTATACCTGGAATATCCAGAAATGAAGCGTAAACCTGGGAGAGATTTTCTGCCTGGTTTAAGGTGGGTGAATTCACTTCTAATCCTGACCTTTGAGGTGGGAAGACAAACACCACCATCGGTCTGGATCTTGAAGCAGGAAGACATATGTATATGCCTTTGATCTGGATTTATTTTTTTAAGAATTATTTATTTTATGTACATGAGTACACTGTAGCTATCTATCTTCAGACACACCAGAAGAGGGGCATCAGATCCTATTACAGATGGTTGTGAGACATCATGTGGTTGCTGGGAATTGAACTCAGGACCTCTGGAAGAGTAGTCAGTGCTCTTAACCACTGATCCATCTCTCCAGCCCTTGATCCGAATTTTTTGTTGTTCTTTGTTTGTTTGTTTGTTTGTTTTTTGAGACAGAGTTTCTCTGTGTAGCCCTGGCTGTCCTGGAACTCACTCTGTAGACCAGGCTGGCCTCGAACTCAGAAATCCACCTGCCTCTGCCTTGATCTGAATCTTAAGGCTGGACAACACACCTTTAATCCAAGTCTTGAACGGGACGACATACCTTTAATATGGGCCATATCTTCTGCTGGAAGTATAATTGCGTAAGGACATAGCAGGAGGAAGCTTCTGCTCTCTACCTGCTTGTCCTCGCTTTGCAAACACATCCACTCCTTCACTGGCATTAGAGCCTAGTTCTCTTTGGGACACCAGCATCTACTGAAGACCAGCTGAGACACTCAGCTTTGTGTGGCTGAGCAACTACTAGATTCTTTTCATCCACAGCTAGCCATTGTTGGATTAGCTTGGACTGCAGCCTTTAAGTCATCCCAATTAATCATATATACATATATGGAGAGGGAGAATTCATTGCGTAAGATCTACGACTCTAGACAACCTGACTAATAGAGTAGGACATCTGCCAGGAAGCAGCGCCCAGGAGGGAGATACTATTCTACAGACAGAAGAAATGAGAAGCAGGGCTACCTGAGCCCTAGGGAATCTAAAGATTCCATCAGGAGCCCCAGATGCCAGACCTGTTACTACAGGATTTGGAGTTTCCCTTCTGGGATTTGGTCTTTCTTTGGTTCCATCATTTCTTCCTATGACTCCATTCCTCCCGGTTGAATATTTATCCCATGCAATTGAATATTGAAATTATATAATTTTTTTTTATTTCAATAGCACTCAAGAGAGTGCCTTGAATCTCAGAAAAGACTCGGACTTATAAATAGGATTGGAATTGCTAAAGGTTATGGGGACTTTTGAAGTTAGACTAAATGCATTTTTCATCATGAGATGACCCTGAGCCTGTAGGGGCAGGGAGTAAAAAGTTATAGCTTCAAAATGATAATGTCTGTGTCAAGGTGATGAGGGGTAGACTTGTAACTGCTAATGTCAGCTGACAGGCTCAAGAATGACCTGTGGAAAGCCCATTTGGGACAACTGTACAGGAGTGTCTAGATTGGGTTAACTGAGTTGGGAAGACCCTAAATGAGGGTGGCAGTATTCCACGAGCCATGGCCTATGACTGAATTTAAAATAAGAAAACTGGCCTGTGACGCTTGCGAAGGAGCTTTTAGAGTCAAAGTGTCCATGGAGTTAAGCTGAGGCCCCACACTCCAGCACCACGACGTAGACATGCGTTGGTCGGTACCACGTGAGCAAGAGGAAACTGCAGCCCACGAGGGCTATGCTCACGTTGACCCTCTCTAATATGAACGAGATAAGATAACTTCTTTTATTTATTTATTTATTTTTTGTTTTTGGTTTTTCGAGACAGGGTTTCTCTATATAGCCCTGGCTGTCCTAGAACTCACTCTGTAGGCTGGCCTCAAACTCAGAAATCCGCCTCCCTCTGCCTCCCAAGTGCTGGGATTAAAGGCGTGCGCCACCACCGCTCAGCTTGATAAGATAACTTCTTAAAGACAAACCTGAGCGTGTAGGTCTGAAAGCAGGCGTGCGAATCAGGGCTGTAACAGCCTCTCTTACAGCCTAGAGTACACAAAGACAAAGGGAGATTCTGATGAAGTTATTCAAGACGGGGTCGGAGAAGAAAGCACACCTAACCCTGATAGGAACAGAGATGGACTATGTGGAAGACAAATTGCCCAGTGAGTTTATGTTCAATAACCCCAACATCAAGGGAACCTGTGGCTGCCGTGAAACCTCAGGACTGGGAGCTCCAGGAGAGCTAGGTCTCCCTTGGAGCTTACGGAAGAAATCATGTGATGTCACGTGCTCAAGAAGTTATGATGTGTGGCTGCCTTGTGGGTGAAAACAAAGTGACGCATTTGGAAATCAAGCCAACGTGGGAAGAGTTCCGAAAACATGCTGTCTGTACTCTCTGTAAGACACAGAAACTGAGAAGCCGTTGGTTTCCTTGAGTCACTCTGTTCTGTACAGAAAACTCCTACCCTGCCCTTATGCTATAGCCTGCTTTGGGCTAGAACCAGCCTCGTGGCCGTTGCTTTCCTGGGAACTGAGGACTGGGATAACAGGCGTGTACCTACGCCGTAGAACAGCTGGAGTGTGTCTCCTGGCCCTTTCTCAATCTTTGCCAACCTCCAATCTCAGGGAGGACAACTGTGGGTGGCGGTGTAGGGGGACTTCGTTTCCCTCGCCTTTGGCATGGCCCGTTACATTTTTTACCAAAAATGTGATTATCAGGTGCCTCGTTTGCCAACCCTTCAACAGTTCCTGAGTTCTGAGTTCTGGTAGCAGAAGGTGGGAATCACCGGGCTGTCCTCTCCGGGCGTGCTTCCTGATGGTTGATTTAGACCCTTCAGTTAGAAGAGCAGCTAGCTCACTCAGCCCTTATGCCAGAGAATAGTACTCGGAGCTCCTGACCAGCTCTCCCTTCCCCACAGGTCCCAGCCGTGCTGTCTGAGACTTTCAGTGAGATTGGGTGGTCAGTGCTCTCACCAGAGTTTAATTTATAGACTCTGCCTTAGTTTGCTTTTGAACAGAAGTCTTGTGTAAATCCTTTCGTGTGACTTGCCATCTAGTTGGTTTAGAACTTTGCAACAATTTTTTCTTCTTCCGGAGATGATCTGCAGCAGTGGGATTACTCTCAGCACAGGACCTGTGGGACAGAACATGCAAATTCTTACAGTTGCCAGTATGCATATGCTTTCTAGTCCCTAAGTGAAATTGCTAAAAATATTTTTTTAATGTTTTTATCACCACTTTTCTGAGCCATGGTTTTGCTGTATACTACAGGCCAGCCTTGAACCCACAATCCTCCTGCTTCAACGTTCTGAGTCAGGTGCTGCCACACCTGGATCCCAAGTTTTTCTTTAAGTGGTCTTGATCAACTTGCTTTGGACATCTTAAGTAACCCGTGAATTCTTTTGGGGAAGGCTGAGTCTCATGCAGCTGAGTTTAATATTTGTGCCATTTACTAAAAAGTACCTACCGGGCTGGCGAGATGGCTCAGCGGTTAAGAGCACCGACTGCTCTTCCGAAGGTCCTGAGTTCGGATCCCAGCAACCACATGGTGGCTCACAACCACCTGTAATGAGATCTGACGCCCTCCTCTGGTGCGGCTGAAGACAGCTACAGTGTATTACAGCAGAGCGAGCGGGGCTGGAGCCAGCGGGGCCATCCTGAGTTCAATTCCCAGCAGCCACATGATGGCTCACGGCCATCTGTACAGCTACAGTGTACTCATACACATAAAATAAATAAATAAATAAATAAATAAATAAATAAATGTTTAAAAAAAATAAAGTACCTACCACCAAAATGTACCAACTCAGAGTTTTATATGAATGTTGATGAGTTTGTATCATAAATAGAACTGTTGATACATTCTTAATTTGTGCAATGTTGTATGAAGAGATTGAGTTATCAATTAAAAACACACCTCTTTATGATCCTAATAAAATAAAATAAAATGAGAAAACTGAGCACCCACATTTCTGTGGTTCTTTACTGTGGCTGCATGGTGGTCAGTTGCTTCACGTTCCAACCACTCTCTCGTCCTCACTAAGGTGGACTGTACCCTCAAATTGTGAGCCAACAAACCATTCCTTGAGTTGCTTTTGCCAAACGTTTCATCGCAGCAACAAGTCACTGGTCTACAACTGCTCACAGAAGCCGGTGGTTCATGACACGCAGATCGGTAACCCAGCCCTGGCTCCACCACATACTCACTGATACCTTTTCTATAGAGGAGAAGGAGAATCTTCCTGAAGGTACCAACTCTGGGCTCACTTAGAAGATGCCAGCTGCCCACATGGGTAGAGGCAGGGATGGGAGTCTTTGTGTGTGTGTTGGGTGGGTGGGTGGGAGGGTTCACGAGAGTAATGAGGTGGACTGAGAATGGGAGCAAAAATACTGTGTGTCCTGGGTACCATATCACAGCATATCCTTGGAAAGCAATGTACAAGAGACTTCAGCAGCCTAGACCAGAGAAGATGTAGGTCCCTAACATACCAGCTTTCCCTAAACCTTTAGATTCTTCATTTTTAAAAGTGGATTTTCCCCACTGCCTAGGTCTAAATCAAAGCAGTTTATATGTGCTGTAGTTAGTTTTTTTTTTTTTTTTAATTTGTTTTATGCATATAAGTGCTCTATCTGCTTGTACATCTACATGCCAGAAGAGGGCATCAGATCCCATTTCAGAAGGTTGTGAGCCACCATGTGGTTCATAGGAATTGAACTCAGGACCTCTGGAAAAGCAGCCAGTGCTCTTAACCGCTGAGTCATCTCTCCAGCCCCTTGAACTGTAGTTTGAAGAATGACTCCCCAAAGTTCACGTGTTGCGAAGCTGATATCCCAGTTCGTAAGTTGGTGGCTTTGAAGGTGGAGTCTTGGGTAGTAATCAGGATTAGATGAGGCCATGAAGGCAGAGCCCTCTGTGTGGTAAGTACTGGCTTTGGAGGCTGAGGTCCCCCAGATCTCTGGCCTGCTCCATCTCACAGTGCGATGCCCTTATCCTGCTAAAGAAGAGGCTCCCTTGCCAGAGACCAGCACCACTCTGTTGGACTTCTCAGCCTCCAGAAATAGCCCTAGGGTTTTTTCGGTGGTTTGGTTTTTTTTGTTTGTTTGTTTTGGTTTTGTTTTTTTTT
>JADRCD010236147.1:9614-23647 GCA_019843815.1 Montemys delectorum
GAAAGAAAGAAAGAAAGAAAGAAAGAAAGAAAGAAAGAAAGAAAGAACTTTCCAAAGGAAATGTACAAACCCAACAGTCTACAAACAGACCACTAAGATGGCTCAGAGTGTAAAGTTTCTTGTCCTAGCTTGTCTCCCTGAGTTTGATCCACAGAAGCCACATGGGGAATGGAGAAACCTGACTCCTATAAGTCATCCTGTGAGCATCACATGGGCATCATGCCATGCACATCCCTACACATAATTATTAAATCAATGCAATAAAAATAAAAAGAACCATGATGGTTTCATGTTGAAGGACATAGAAATACATATGTATAAGGACATGTATGTATAAATTATGTCCAGTTTTCCTCAAAACATTCCAGTGGGTGAATTTTTCTGTCCAAAACCCACATTGTGATGAGAAGCAGCCAGGAGGATTGAAGGACAACCCACGCAAGGATAATCACAGAGATTTTAACTCTTTTACGTGTTATGTGTTCATACTATTGCTTTATGTGTGTGGTGTGTGAATGAGGCCACTCGACAGCTGTGATGTGTGTTGGGAGAAGGGGGAGTCAGAAGATAACCTTCTGGGGATCCAGTTCTCTCTTTCCACGTGGGTTCTGGGGGGCTGAACTCAGGTGGTCAGACTCAGTAGCAAGCACCTCTACCTGAGTCACCTCACCATCCCAGATGGGTGCCACCACCCTGTTTTTGGAGGTGTTGAGAAACCGAAGCCAGGACCTGTGGTGTACAAGGTGGGCACTCTAGTCACGGAGCCAAATTCCCAAGGTTTGAAAACCAGTCAGCAGACAAGGGCTCTCTGTTATTTCAAAGGCCCATACTAAAGCTTTGGAATAAAGATGGAATTAGAGACTGTCTGTTAAAAAACAGACATGGGTGGCCTACAAGAAGCACTTTGTGAACATAGCCAGCTGATGTGAGGACCTGGATCTAGGAGAACCAGGCCTGAAGAGGACATTTCTGGTTTCTTTGGAGACTCAGTTGTGTTGTGTGATGCTTTTCTGGAAATTCTCTTATGGGAGAATGTTTTGCTGAAGCAGACACGTGGTTTTTAGGATGCTGCCTGGAAAGGGGGCATGTGATGTTTTGCTAAAGCTTGAGAGATGCCCTCTTGAGAGAATACATGATGTTTGGAAAGGGTATAAATACAACTCAAAAGTCTGTAGACAACACTGGCATTGGTTCACCTTGCCACTCTTTGCTGGTCTTCCTTGGGCTTTGCTGATGCTGGTCCTCACTGATGATGCTGTGTGACATTAGTTAGCCTTGCCTTCTTTGCTGATCCTTTGTCATGACTTTGTAGAGAGAAATAAACCAAAGTACTTCTGGAGGTGTTCTGGCAGCTTCTTCCTGCGTTTGCAGACTCAGACTGATTGGTAGAGACTCAGAGTTTCTTCTGGGTTGAATTTCCATTGCTGACTCGTGTGAACTCAACTGTTGGTATCCTGACAATGCAGACTGGACTTGCCCCAAAGAACTATTTCTAAACAGGTCCACACCTTCCTTTGCCCTACTAACCTTTCCTTTCTATTTCCTCTGGTGGGTAGTCAGCTATAAAAGAGGTTAAAATATTTAAGCAAGCTTCTTAAAGTAGGCTTGTGAAAATATAAGCCTACACAGGGCATCTGGAACATTCCATGTGCAGGTTATGTTACCAATGCTGCATTGGCACTGGAGGATATCAGACGTTTGAGTAGACTGGGCACTGTGGGGACAGATAGCGAAGCTCCTTCTCATGGACTCTGTGACCCTGAGGAACCCAGGGCTTCTCCTATTCAAACCTTCTCTGCAGGGCAGTTAGGTGGCTCAGGCCTGAGTGAGGCCCTGTGTTGCAGAGAAAAGAATCACAGAGAGCCAAGGCATAAAAACAAAGATGGCGTCACTTCCGAGTAAAATCATGGAGCTGGAGAGATCCTTCAGAGGTGAAGAATACTTACTGCTGTTCCAGAGGGCCTGGTTCAGTCCCCAGCTCTCACCCACTTGTAACTCCAGTCTCAGCGGGGATAGGGCGCCCTCTTCTGGCCACCTTGGGCACTCCATGCACATGGCGCACAGACATCCATGGAGGCAGAACAGCCAAAAGATTTCTGTAAAGAAAGCAATTCCTGAACAGTATTGGGGTCATTACAGCACATAGGAACACCTCCAAACCATAGTGCAGGACTCTAGGGTCCTCTGCACTAGATGGACACACTGATCCTAGGGATTCAGCAGGTGAAAGGAGAAATCGATGCAACTCCCCCTGCAGAGTGGTCCCCAATGCTACTGGTCCATGAAGCCTGTGTGTTCATTCATTTATATTGTTTTGGTTGGTATGTCTTGTAGCTCAAGTTTGATCTTGAATTTTTTTTAAGATTTATTTATTAGGTATGGTATTCTGCCTGCAAATGTGCCTGTCCACCAGACGAGAGCACCAGATCTCATTATAGGTGGTTGTGAGCCACTACATGATTTCTGAGACTTCAACTCAGGACCTATGGAAGAGCAGACAGTGCTCTCAACCTCTGAGTCATCTCTCCAGTCTCAGTCTCAACCTTTAATTCTTGATCCTCCTACCTTACCTCAGAATGCCAAGTGCTGGGATAATATGTGATGTGTGTGTGTGTGTGTGTGTGTGTGTGTGTCTGTGTCTGTGTCTGTGTCTGTGTGTGTCTCTCTGTGTTAGTGTGTGTGTCTGTGTGTGTGTCTGTGTGTATCTATATCACTGTGACTGGAGAGTGTGGTGTTGAGTAACAATTAGGGTAGGAGCCTGAGTATAATCTCACTCAGAATTCATGTTTCAGCCTGAAGACATTCCCATGAAAACCTCAAAACAGAGGATTTGGAGCTTAAGGGAAAATCCTTGGCTCCTTTAAAGCTAATAGAGTAAACCATAGTCTCTCTGTGTCAATTATTTGGGAGCAAGCTAGGTTAGAGGAAATACACCACTTATTAATTTCATGATATACACTGTAACACACAATCATGTCTCTTTGTGTCATGATTAACTTCCACATGAAAGCAATAGCCAGATCATAATAATACTGAAGCATGAGATAACTATCCCATGTACAACCACAAATACATTATAAGTTTAGAAAACGTGGCAATGTCCCTTGAGGGAGACTCTTTGGCATCTCAAATTTAAATATGATAATCGTCTTCTGTGGTTGTTGCTTTGTCCTGATGTCCACAGACTACAGTGTGAGTTCTTCTGCTTTGGCTATGGTCTGTGAGCTGAATGAGGCAACGCTGGTTATTAAGGCTTAATCTATGATGGAGCATTATCCTTGAATCTGATGCCATTTCCAGAGAACAGTAGGAGAATCTTGGCTATTTTGAGTCTTTGGGCTCTGTTTTAATAACTTTCTATTCCAAGGTGAATGCAGGGTGAGGATAGTCTTTTAAAATCCCAAGGCTCTCTGAGAAGTGGGACTTCACCTCACTGGAGTAAAGCCTACTCAGCTCCCCATCCCCCACACAAGGATGAGGCTGTCTGTTCTGCACACGAGGAGTTCGGGGGTTCAAAGGTCTTCCTCCTTGTCCATCAGAGCTATCAGAAAGCAGGCCACCATCAGAGCTCTGCTCTCTGGAGCTCGGCCTGTAGATCGCGGCCATGAGTCTCCTCTCCTGCTTTAGCCTCTCATAACCGGCCTGGGCACACAGGAGCTCAATCTGCTTTGCCATCCCCTCTTCAGCTGCTGTGAACAGAGACCTGCAAGCTCCTCACTCTTGGCTCTGGCCTGCTGGAAGGGTGTAGGCACAGATTCCTGGAAGTCCAGAAATCCATCCTCATGCAGTGTAAGATGTTTACCATCCTTTCTTTGGGAGACGAATCGCCCATAGATGGCGCTGTACTTTCTAATCCCCTCCTCTTTGTGTGCATCTATATCACTCATCCAAAGATGTGACCAATCATTTTGGCCAACTTCTTATTGTTCTTCAGCAGCTCTTTCACTTCATTCAAGTCACTTTTGGGCAGCATGGGGGCCATGCGCTCCACACACTCGGCCGCAGAGAGTGCAGCAGCAGCATCCAGGGCTTTCCTGCTTTCCTTTGGAGAGGCTGGGGAGCCCAGGTCTGCTGGGGAGAGACTCAAGAGAGCACTGCAGGGTAACAGGCACTGACCGGTTACCTTCCTGTTTAAGCTGCATGTGTGGGAAGGCTCAATACCATAGACATTCACTGTTTAAGAATGTACAATGTGTCTTTGTAGGTTATAGAATCAAGTCTAGGTGTTGATACCTTGTGGCCTAATAGATGTGGATACCATTCATTTTACTTGAAATTTTGTTGTCAACTTTAAGTGTAGTACCATAAATGTTACTCTTCAGCATTTAGAACTTTTGCAGTCATAGAAAGAAAGCCTGGGCAATGGATTTATTGGGCAGGTGACTGGAGAAAGATGGCAGATAAATACACAATTTACACCAAGGACAAGACTGTGTGCTTAGTACTTGATAACATTGATTTTGATTAATAGGAAATATGTAGCTGTCACAAAATAATGTTACTTTCATTGGTTTAATCAATGCACAAATTAAAATTGGATTTACACCCCCAAGATGAGGTAGGCTTCATTTATAGCAGCTGCTCAAGATGTAACAAAAGTTGACAGAGGACTTGAAATGAATGGGTCATTGTGTAAAAAATAAAGAATAAATAAAGAATAAATATAACCACTGATAAATCACTTAATTGATGCTGTATCACATGATAATAAAGAAACAGAAAAGAAAATGTAATATCTTTTTTCAACCAACTACAACAGAAATCCATATATCAATTATAATCCTCATTTCTACAACGGTCACATGGCCTATCAGTTTTTCATCATTATAAACATGTTTCCCTCTTTATTTAGAGGAATAAGGACTCTGAGACTTATAATATATGCTAATGCCTTGATCAAATACCTTTGGCTAGTTCCTTGCCTAGCTCATAATACATAACCCCACTTATTTGACACTATTTTCTGCCATGTGGTTAGTTATTGCTCCTCTACTTCATGTGTCTGTCCCGTTTAGTATCCTGGAATGAATCTCCTGCTTTCCTGACTGATATTTGACATTCCTCTGCTACCCATTTTGCATTTTCCCCCTTTCAGCAAGCACCTCAGTAGATCTTAGCTGCTTTCCTGGAGGAGTGACCATACCAGCATTCCTGAAGTGTCTGTGCCCTTTGTCATCCGGCCTGGATTAGGCTGTGGTAGTTTCCCATTAGCTTTAATCACAGGACATGGTAGTACTAAGAGAAGCCCTAAAGGATCTCCTGCACTCCAGACATGATCCTTCTTACCCCATTGTGGAGAGACAATCTCGTTTCCCCTTGGTGATCTGCATCACTCACCCCTCCTAACACTGTTATACCTTGCTTAGCCTGATGGCAATGTCTAGACAGGAGAGTAAAGGTAGGAATTCTGGGCTGAGAGAGGGCTTCTGGGAAAAGAATCAGAGTCAGGAGGATTCTCCAGCATGACATGGGAAAGAACAGATGTACCAGGGCTGTGAGAGAGAGGTAAAGAACAGTCCTCATGGTGGGTCATAGGCCAGTATTTCTCATGTTACTATAGCAGACAGTCTGCCAAGCTAAGTGTTTATACTTTTATAAATAATAATAATATGTCTCTGTGTCTTTATTCATCCAGTGGCAGGACGAAGAAAGTCCCACTATTCATGATTCAGCCCTGCAGGGTGCTGTCACCTAATTAGCACTGTAACTGTGTCTTCAGACAGTCACCACCCCATCTTTCTATCAAGCCAGCTGCCTCAGGTTAGTGGGGACCTTAGTAAGACTAGAGGACTCCATGACTGTGGACCGACTGTCACACTTCTCCTGCTGTAAAGTGACTTCCTTGGTCAGAATAAAACATGGAACTCTGTGTGATAGCATGATGGCGGATGAGGCATTCTGTGAGTTCACTGATGGTGGATTCAGCAGAAGCGTTACATGCAGGAAAGGCAAATCCACAGTGAGAATGAGAATCTACTCCAGTAAGTACCAAGTGTTGTCCTTTCCATGAAGGACCTGGTCCAATGTAGTCAACCTACCACCAGGTGGCTGGCTGGTCACCTCGAGGAATGGTGCCACATCTGGAGCCCAGTGTTGCTCTCTGCTGTGGGCAGGTCTGGCATTCAGCAGCAGCTGTAGCCAGGTCAGCCATAGTGAGTGGAAGTCCACATTGTTGAACCCACGCATAACCCCCATCTCTGGCACCATGGACTCTTTGTTCATGTGCCCATTGGTTAGTGACAGGGATGGCTGGGTAAAGAGACTGACTGTCCACAGAATGTGTTACCTATCTCTTGATTAGTGAACTTCTCCCCAGCTACTTCATGTCACCTTTTGATGAGCAGGCACATGGGACACAAGTATCTTCACTCACTTCCCCTATTTGGGGAGATGTATCCACATGTTTCTTCCCCAGATGACTCCAATCATGCTCTTTCCAAGTCCCTGTCCATCAAGCCAGTCCATTGGCTACAGCCCATGAGTTAGAGAACAATCACACATCTGGCCATTTCTCTTTCTAAATAAAATGTACTAACATGTATATGGCCTGAACTTCTACCCACGATGAATATTTCCCTTCACAATGTCTTTCATGCTTGTCCAAGAAAGAGGTTGCAATGTTGCAGCTGTCCACTTCTGGTGGTTCCTGCATGACGTGAAGAAGCATGAACATGACAGGCCCTACTCTCTTCTTCCTTAGTCTTCCAATAACAAGGCACCTCATGAGGCTGTATGTGCATGCTTGGCAGCAGTTGACATTGCAACAGGAGAGGAGAGCATAGGAAGTTGGGCAAAGTCTTCATGTAACTTCCTTGTGCCTATAGAACCTGTCCAGGCCTGATTACGTATATACCACTTCTATTTGATAATAGGTTAGTGCGGTTCATGTCCTATTCCTTGACTTGGTGGGTCAGATAACATCCAACTCATTATAACCAGTGAAGGTCACATGGTAACTTGGTGGCCCATTGTTAAATGTTCAGTTTCCACCAAAGCTAAGAGCTGTCTCTCAGAGGGGGAAGAGTTGTCTGCTGAGAATGGTGGAGCTTTGCTCCAAACTCAAAGGTCTCCTCTGTGATTCACCCATAGAGGTCTGCCATTGGCTCCAAACAGCATCCCTCTCTGTCACTGACACCTCAAGTACCATCAGGTCTGCTGGATCATATGATCATATGGTGCAAATTATGGACCAGCCTGAACAGCAGCCTGGACCTGCTCAAACGCCTGGTGAGTGTTTTTGTTGTTGTTTTGTATGTTTCTTTGTTTTTGTTTTGCCTGTTCCAGGATCCATACAAAGTTAGCAGCTTTCTTATTTAGTGGGCATGTGGGCCAGAGTAACAGATCTAAGTGAGGAATGTGCTGTCTGCAGAATCCAAAGAGACAAACTAAGCACTGTGCTTCTTTCTTGGTGATAAGAGGGGCCAAGTCAATAATTTTCCCTTCATCTTGGATGGAATATCTCTGCATGCCCCTTATCACTGGGTTCCTTAATTGCACTGAATTAGAGGATCTCAAATTTTGGCTTGGATTTATTGCCCATCTTTGGAAGCATGCATGTGTCACCAGAGTCCAAAGTGGTTGCGATCACAGCTCCCTTCATCCCTTGCATCTGGCCAGTGCAGAGCAAGACAGATTGACCATGGAGAATCACACTTGACAATTGATGGTGACACTAATTCCTGAAAGGGTGCCATACTGTCTTTGATTCACTATTTTCCTTGACAGAGGGAACTTTAAAGGCTTTCCTTTAGCCTTCCCAACCATGGTAGCCCTCACACCACAGGTCAGGGAACCAATGTGAGAATTCTGCCAAACTTTAAATGTGTCTATTCCAGTTATACATCTTGCACTGGAAAAATAAGCAGAGAATAAATTCAGGACCCAGTGGACCTAGTGTGAATCAGACTTCTGTCAAAATTTCATTAATCATCAACCTACATAAGATCCTACTTAACTGAAGGGCCAAAATGTTTCTTGGGATCTCCAGGATTCAGCATTAAATTGCACCACTAACCAATAAACCATGAGAAGTCTGATTATTTCTTTGCCACAGTGTATGACTACTATGCTAAAAGCCTGTGGGTTCCACTAGAAAAGAACTAGAGAAAGTCTAACACTAACCCTTTTAGCTATTTTATTCAGATACTTACTGACTCAGACTAACCTGGCCATTCATTCCTTTAAGGGCTTCTCGTTCTGCAAACTGGCTCAAGTCTAGACACTGATTCATGGGCCGAGATGTTCCTTTGCCACTATTATGTAGTCTTCTTTCATTTGGTGACAATTTTCCCACCTACATGAACAAACCAAAGTTCAGTAGGCTTCTGTGGTGATTTGATTAAGAATATTTGCCTAGCCTTGGTTGTGCAAACCCAGAGCCAGGCAGATCTCTGAGGCTGAGACCACCCTCGTGTACCTTTGTTACTTGTTGGTTCTTTTTTCTTGTCATTGCTACTTTGTTGCTTCTATTTTCTCACTCTTTATCCTCCTGATTTCACCCCCTATGACTACATAGGAAAGAAGGAAGGAGAAAGAGAGGTGGGGGAGTGTAGAGAGCCGTGGTGAGCAGTGATAGCCAGCAGACAGGTAAATTGCGCATGTGCCTAGGGCCAGAGCGGGCCAAGTCACGACCCATCCTGGGGCGTATTATGCTCCTGAGTAAACAGCCAATCAGAATGAACACGCTGCTCCAGGGCATATATAAGCAGTGCCTTTTCGGGGGTCTGGTATCGCCCTCTGGAAGATGTAATAAACAATTGCTGCAGAAGGATCCTGTGTGTGTCCCTGTGTTCCTGCCGGCGGGAAACCTGTGCGGGAGACAGGGGAGAACATTCAATTTAATTTCTTTCCCAACCATTTCTCCCAGTTTCCAGCCCAGCCCCTTCAAATTTTCTCCCAATCCTTCCTCCCTCAGTTCCCCAACAGTCTGCTTAAAAACTTCCTTCTGCCAGGCGGTGGTGGCGCATGCCTTTAATCCCAGCACTTGGGAGGCAGAGACAGGTGGATTTCTGAGTTCAAGGCCAGCCTGGTCTACAGAGTGAGTTCTAGGACAGCCAGGGCTATACAGAGAAACCTTGTCTCGAAAAACCAAACAACAACAACAACAACAAAACTTTTCCCAGTTTTCCCAATACCAGCAGCTCCAAACCATAACAACTGTTCTAGCCTAATGCTCAGTCAGCTCCTCCTGGCTCTACTGTCTCCCAACAGTATCTTCTGCACCAACTGCTTCTCCTCTTACTTTGCTTCCCAATCCTCAATCTCAGCCTCAGCTGGTTTTTAATAACCTATCCTGTTCCTAGAAATCCAAGAAGCAACAACACTTAGGTCATAGAGTCAAGCAGTCCTAACAGCTAAGAATTCTAAAGGGACAGTTGACTGGCAACTGGGTACCTTTTAAAGGGTCAGGTTAACAGGATAAAGCCCATTACAGACACACAGTCTTTAAAAAAAGGGGGGGGGCTGGAGAGATTGTTCAGTGGTTAAGAGCACTGACTGTTCTTCCAGAGTTCCTGAGTTCTATTCCTAGCAACCACATGGTGTCTCACAACCATCTGTAATGAGATCTGATGACCTCTTCTTGTGTGCTTGAAGACAGCTACAGTGCACTTATATACTGTACATAAATTAAATAAATATTTCTTTAATAAAAAAAGGAATGGAAAATATACTCAATATTCAGCCCCATAAGCTCATAAAGTTGAATTCTTGGTCTTCCTGGAATGGGAGTACTTGGGGGGCAGTTAGGGGATGTGGCCTTGATAGAGGAAGCCTGTCACTGGGGTAGGAACTAGGCTTCCAAAACACAAGATAGTTATAGAGCCTCTCTCTCTTCCTTCTGGCTGTGGATCCAGGTGTAGATCTCTCACCTACTTCTCCAGCAACACATGAACCTGAGTGCTACCATGATGCCCACTATTACAGTAATATAACAAACCTCTCAAGCTGTATGCACGCCCCAATTAAATGCTCCATTTCATAAGTGTAGCCATGATCATGATTTGTCTATCAGCAATGGGACACTGACTCAGACAGAGTTTGGTACCAAGGAGCTTGGCATTGCTCTCACAGGCCTGATAGTGCTGCTTAAGGTGGAAAGTGGACTGGATTTGGAAAGTAACCAGGTGCTTTAAGTGGGGCTTCATGGGACAGTCGCAGGAGCATGCAAGACAGTGCTGAGGGTGATCTGAACTGGGTGGGGCAGGGCAAGCTGAAGTAGTGTCAGAGGGAAAATGTGGCTGCATTTATCCTTGTCCAAATAATCTGCCTCCGGATAATAAATTGAAGAGTTTTGAGGTCTTGGCATTGGCAGAGGAGATTTGAAGAGAGCCTAGTACTGAGTCTGCCCTGTGGTTATTAGTGGTTACTCTTATGCAGATCTATAATGAAAAGGAGCTGCTAATCTAGGAAAAACACAACATGTACACTTTGAGGGGAAAGGAAGCGCCGTGAAATGTAATGGAGCTAAGTCCAAGGCTCAAGGAGATAAAATTTAATAAAAATCCCTGATGATCAACAGAAAGGGAGTGTGTACTTCAGAACAAGACCACAATCAGCTTAGCTTCCAGCTTGTGTGAAGTAGTTAAAGTTGAAACAATGAAGCAAACTATCAAAACAGCAGGCTGTTGAAAATATATTTGAACAAGGGGCAAAGTTCCATCTCTAGCACCCAGCAGAACTTGGCCCCTTCAACTACATTGTTCTGGTGTTTTCAGAGTCAAAAATACAAGAAAGTGATTATAAAATCTCCCTGTGCAGCTAAGAATTTCCACTGAGGTCAGGCATAAGGCAGGGGATGTGTGAGACTGAGAAGAGGCGACCAGCCACATGGCAGAACTTAGAATAGTATAAATGGGATAACTGAAGTATGAGATGGCTGGGAACAGGCCTACCATAGAGCCTAGGCATTCATAAATAAATGTAAGTCTGCTGTCATTATTCAGAGCAAGGGAGGGCAAGCAGGAGTGTCCCACAGATGCAGCAGGAGCAGGAGCAGGAGCAAGAGCAAGTACACAAAGAGCAAGCCTGTCTTGCTTCATGTCTTCATGCAGGCTTCCAGCAAAAGGTGTGGCCAGATTAGAAAGGGGCGGGGCTCCAGCTCAAATATTCTGATTACAGGTGTGTCTTCCTACCTCAAAGACAAGGATCAGAAATTGATCTTCCCACTTCAAATTAAGCAAAAACGCCTCACAGATGCTTCCCTCCATTTTGAGGTTTTAGTTAACCCCTCATGTAAAGTTCTTCAGGATGTAAGTTTGATGAGAGCAGGGCAGCATGAGACCTGAGACCCTGGAGAAGTGCAGACAGGCAGGAGGCCCTGGGGCAGCTCAGCCAGCCTGGATCCCCTTTACCCTCAGCCTCTGTGAGCTCAGACGCATTCCTCTCTTTTGTCCACCAGGTGGCGGTGTTGCCCAAGAATGTGATGCTTCTCCTTCATCTTCAACAAGTGAGACCCTGGAGGGTCTGCAGTGGGAGGGAAGATGGGGAAAGGAGACACCTTTCTCTGCAGGAACGCTCTGGATGCTGGGATGTCATGATCTGTTACAAGTTAGCATTCAAATGTCTGAGTGGAATTTATCTTGTTCATGGGGAATGAAAAGCAAACATTGGCTCAAGTGCAAAGTTGAGCACACACAGTGCCTTCTTCCTGGGATGAGGCTGTGATCCACTGTGCACAGTAGGTCCATAAATGAAACCTCTTCTGCATTTTTAATTGTATGACTTACTGTAAATTGTCCTTTCAGTACAGTCTATCTCAACCATCTTTTCCTGTCCGGCTCCAGAGCTCGCTTCGTTGGCTGGTGGTCCAGTGATGTCTAACCAACCCTGTGCCCTCCACTCCTGGATGTACAGGAGAAAAAAGGGAGCATTTTTCAGATCATACCCTTAAATTTTTATTTTTATTAGATGCATTCGGTTTTTGTATATGAGTTTGTAGGCACACAGCAATTGGATCCCTTGGAACTGAAGGTGCAGATGGTTGACAGCCTCCATGTGGTGATGGAACTCACCCTGGATCCTCTGCACCATCAACAAGTGCTCTTAGCTGCTGAGCCATCTCTCCAGCCACTCTTGGAATGTTTACATAAGGAAACCACACAGCTGATTCACAGCATGCTGGATGAGCACTGAGAGAAACTAGATTCTCAGGAAGAGACTGTCAGTGCAGAGCTCAGGAGGGAGGGGTGCTGGGCGGTGATGGGGTGATGCCTGAGGGGCAGAGATAGAGAGGGGCTGAGCAGGAGGAGACAGAGGCAAAGGGGGAGACCTAACTCAGCAAAGTCCCCTGTCTGAGGGCATTTCTGTCAGACTGCACTGGACACATCTGCAGAACCCTGCTGGCATCTTACATTTCATAGTGAACGCCCTGCTGGTTTGAATGAGAACAGACACACAGGCTGGTAAAAATGAATCCATCTAATCCAGCTGATGGAACTCTTGGGAAAGGATTGGGCTGTGTGGCCATGTTGGAGGATGTGTGCCACTGGGACTGGGCATTGAGGTTTTAACAGACTTTCATTATTCCCAGTGTGTCAGCCTGTTCCTTGCTGATCAGGCCCTGAGCTCTCAGCTGTTCCTCCACCACAGCTCTCCTCTGCCATCATGGACTCAAAGCCTCTGAAACTATAAAACAGATTAGACACATTCTTTTATAAGTTGCCTTGGAATCAGCGTCTTATCACAGGAATAAAAAACTAACTAAAGCTAGTGTGGTGACGACACATGCCTTCAATCGCAGTGTGATGGATTGAATAGGTGGCCCCCATAGACTCCTGTGTTTGAAAGCTTGGCCCACAAGGAGTGGCACTACTAGGAGATGTGGCCTTGTGAGAGTAGGCTTAGCCTTACTGTAGGAAGTGTACCACTGTTGGGGTGGGCTGTGAGCTCCCCTGTGCCCATGCTCTGCCCAGTGTGGAATGAGAGCCTCTGCCTGGCTGCCTTTGGATCCAGATGTAGAAGTCTCAGCTCCTTCAGCACCATGCCTCCCTGCACACAGGCATGCCTCCTGTGGTAATGCACTAAACCGCTGAAACTGTAAGCCAGCCTCTGTTAAATGTTTCCATTTAGAAGAGTTGCTTTGCTCACAGTGTTTCTTCACAGCAATGAAACCTAAACTAAGACACCCAGTACACTCTGGATGCAAAGGCAGACACATCTCTGTGAATTCAAGGACAACTAGGTCTACATAGTAAGTTCCAGGACAGTGAGAGCTGTGCACACAGACCTTATAAATAAATAAATAAATAAATAAGAAGAAATGTAACAATTTCAGATCCTTCTGTGGAGCTGCCTAACCCCAACAGCATCCTTAGGTTAGTCAGGATGAAACCTAAGAAGATCAAGTTCCCATGGAAAATACTCACAGCACCTAATAAGAGTGTTCACAGAAACAGGTACCACTGAATCTTGGTGAGGACGGGGGCTGCTGTGGACACCTGCATGGGGAAGTGACTGGAGTTCACACCTGGGGTCAGGCACACTTGTTGCTCTGTGATGGGTGACTCTGCAGAAGTCTCTGCCCATCTCTGCTCTTTCTACTTCAGTTCTGGGCTGCAATTTGAAGACATCCACAAAATCAAAAAAGTGAGTAAATTTAATTTTTCCTCAAACTACTGGCCAGGGATGAATCCTCACACCACCGTGTTCTCTGGCATCAGAATCATCTTTCTTCCAGCGTCCACACTGTAGAGGCCTGAGGAGCTCTGGGACCAACTCTGTTATCAGATCCAGTGTCTCACACACCCATGACATTCATGCCCCTCACCTCATCAGCTCATAGTGTGAGTGGGGGTCAGAGAGGGAGTGAGGGGGTCACAGATTACAGAACTTCGACCACACTGTCATCATTATTCCGTGTTATAGTCGGCGACAGTTCCTCTCCTACTGTGATTTAGTCACTAAAGCCACTGTGCCATGGAAGTCCACACACAGGAAGACTGCAGTGTAGACAGGGATCACTGCCCTGCTGTCTGTGGTCTCCACAGGGGTCTCTTCCCCATGCACAAGGGAGTCTCCTGTGCTGAGATAATGAC
>JADRCD010236149.1:0-20908 GCA_019843815.1 Montemys delectorum
CCCCCCCCCTCCCCCAAAACTAGACATGCATGCCTGCGTGCTTGCCTGTAAGCTCAGCATGTGGGAGGCAGAAGCAGATGGACTGTTAGTTCTATGTCAGCCTGGAGTACATAGAAAGACTGTTCTGAAAGGAGAGGGGAAGAGGAAGGGGAGGGAGGAGGAATAGGGAGAGGAGGAAGAAGAGGAGAAGGAGGGGCAAACCGAGGAGAACCAGACAGAGGAAACAAAGAGGGAGGGTCAGGCAGAGGAGGAGGAAGCAGAGGATTTAGTGGCAGAGAAGAGCAGAAGAAAAAGTGCTTCGACTGTGGCTCAGGTTTAGGTCTGTCCAGCTTGCCTCAAATGGATGATTCTCCTTGAGAGTTTTATTTTCTTTTTTAAAATGTTAGTTATTTTGATTTTGGTTTATGTGTATACAAGTATATTCTACCTGGCACCTGTGGAAGCCAGAAGAAAGTGTCAGATCTGCTGGAGCTATTGTTTCAGGCTGTTGTGAGCAACCTGATGTGGCTACTGGAAACTGATCTTGGGTCCAAGTGCTCTTAACCACTGAGCCATCTCTCTACTCAAGACTCTTATTTTTCCTCTGAATAATCTGGGATTATATGATAAGACTGTTCAACTATATCACCTATAAAGTTAGGATTTCCAAACACAGATCATCTTATAACCCACAATTTGGAAATGTGACTCAGATTAAAGTTGATCAACCCACTTTCTGTGAAAAGGATGTTAAATTTGGGCATGGTGACACACCCGTAATCTCAGTACAGTGGATGTAAAAACAAGATTATGAGTTCAACTTAGACTGTGCTCCAGGAGACCTTGTCTAAAATCATCAACAAAACAAGAATGAAAGAAAGGTTTATTTTGTTCATTTTTTTCCCCGTTTGAGACAGAATCTGACTCTTAGGGATTTTATTGCTGTGAAAAGACACCATGACCAAGGCAACTCTTATAAAGGACATAATTGGGCTGGCTTACAGTTTCACAGGTTCAGTCCAGGTGCTGGAGAAGAAGGTAAAAGTTCTACATCTTGATCCAGAGGCAGCCAGAAGGAGACTGCCTTCTGCAGGCAGCCAGGAGGAAGGTCCCTCTTCCACATTGGGAGGATCGATCTTGAGCACTAGCCCTCAAAGCCTGCCTACACAGTGACATATTTCCTCCAACAAGGCCACACCTCCTAACCGTGCCACTTCCCATGGGCCAAGCATCTTCAAACTACCGCGTTGTCTGGGTAGCCCTTGCTATCCTGGTCCCTGCTATGTAGACCAGGCTGGCCTCAAACTCACATAGATCAGCCTGCTTTTGCCTCCTGGAAGCTAGAATCAAAGGCATGTTCACCACCATGCCTAACAAGAAGGAAGAAAAGAATGAATAAGTGAAGAGTTGATTTTGGCTCTGTTTCACAGTTCCAGTTCATGGCAAGAATGGCTCCTGAGTGCTTGGGCAGAAGCTTGTAGTTGTGGAGCATATGCTGGAGCCCTTTCTTAGCTTCTCAGCAGATAGGAAGCAGAGAAATGAAGATACATGGAGGAGCCAGGGCACATCCTCTCAGTAGTCTACTCCTACCTCCAACTTATCACTACTTCCCACCAACAGCATCCTATTACAAATCCCTCAAGGAATACACTAATAATTCGCTTAGAGTCCTTAGGATCTTTCATTGACTTTGAAAATTCCCTCCCAGGCACACCGTGGAGCTGTGCTGTCCTGATCTCCTAGGTATGTCTTAGTCCAATCAAATTGACCACTCTACGTCCTGTGAAGAAGGTGCCCTACCTATCTCCAGCCATCAACTTGACACAGCCTAAAGTCGTCTGAGATCTGAGGGGAGGCTCAGTCACAGGGAATTTTCAAGTGATGCTGATGCAGAATAATTCGCTTTGATTTTGGTACTCTAAGGAAAAGGAGTAAGGGGACCTGACAGCTTTTGTCTTTCATTCACATACTGGTTGTATTGTTTTTCACAATTTCGAGACCATTTTGCCCAGGGTAGAATTTGTAGCGGGGGGTGGGGGTGGGGGGGTGGGGGGGGAGAGTCGGAACTTTTTGGCAGAAAATGAGCGATTACTAGGAGCATAAAGCTTTGCAAGTGCCACCCTCCTGCTGACCTGCCTCTTCTGTTCTTCTTGCTTGTCATTCTCTTCTGAAATCAGCAAGTACTTTTTCTACTTTGGATAAATACCAGGTTTATCCCCGGAGTCTCAATTCACGCCAGCATGCAAATTCAGATCACACTGAAAATCCAAATGACTGGCTTCGAGGCAATGGCCTTTGTGTGACCACTAATGGAGGCTTGAACACGGAGCTCTAGAGAGAGGATTTGAGTCTGGGATTTCACTGGACTGCATATAGTATATATTTTTTTTCAGTTAATTATAAGCTAAAGTCATGTGTTCAAATGCATATGCAAAAAAATATAGCCTTCCTATATTTTAATTGGATCCTTTCATGAAAAGTTGTAGCTGAGTTTTCATGTAGTTGGAGAAATTCTGCTGTGAACTGTGTTCCTCTTTTCTGAGAAGTGTTCTTTTCTCCCTCTCCCCTGCCTTACATCTATGCTCTCACAGCCCCTTTAATGTCCCCCATTCTTCTCAGTGTACTTGAAATATTTGTAATTGCTTCATTAGCGCCTTTCTCTGAGGGATTACAACAGAGAAGCTCTGTATGTGATGTATTCATCAATTTATCTCCTAAGTAACCTAACACGGTGTCTAGCATGCCATTGGTCTTAAAGAAAACTGTGTAGGGTGTATATGGATGGGGGTGAAGGAAGAGGTGGATAAATGAAAGAATTGATAGATTAATGAATGGGATGAGCAGATAAATGGCTATATAGGTGGGTAGACATTTGGATGGCTGGATTAATAGATGACTGGATGGATAGATGGGTGGATAAATGAACGAGTGAGTGGAGAGATGGAGAGGTGAATGAATGAGATGATCAGATTAATGAATAGGTGGGTGGACTGATAGCAGATTGCTGGGTGGATGGTGGGTGGATAGACATAGATGGATAGTTGGATGGAATAAATTGGTGAGTGTATGGGTAGGTAGATGACTAGGTAGATGGATAGACAGGTAGGTATGACTAGATGGGTAGACAGACAGGTGTCAATGTATGGGTAGCTTGACAGGTGTGGATAGATGGGTAGATGGACAGGTATGGATGGATGGGTAGACAGGTATGGATGGATGGATGGGTAGATGGACAGATGTGGACAGATGGATAGACAGGTGTGGATGGATGGGTAGATGGGGAAATGCATGAGTAGATAAAAGGATAACTAGCTATTAGATGACAACAAGTATTTCCTTCCTGTCTGTTTCTAAAAGTAGAGATCACAGATCCTAGCACAGAAATGAAACCTTAATCATACAATCAAAGAATACCTGGCTCTGACTGTCTTTCCCACTGGCCACACACTGTGCCTCTAGGAATGGGCTCTTGTCTTCATTCTTAAGAAGTTCAAAAGATTTCCCTTCCTTTGATCATTAAAGCTCAAGTTCTTTTTATTTGTCCTTCCTGAACAGCTGTTGAGGGACCTGTTTATTTTCTCACTCCTTAGATATGAAGGGCTACATTGGAGTTTAACCAATTCCTCTTCTCTGAGAACTTTACTTGCCCTTGATATTTTGAAAGCATGGTCTCTCAGCAAAAGAACATGGTGGACAGAACCAGAGGCTGCACATCTTTGGAGTATGACCTACAGGGAACAGGGAACAAACTCTTTATGCATGGACAGGGATCTCATGATGCTTAGGCATGGCATGGCATGCCACAGATCAGGCAGAGAACCTATGCTGAGGACCAACACTGGGAGACCATCCACTGTATTATTTAAGCTCTTCTAGGCATTCATCCCTGGCCTTCATAGCCTGGAAAACAGAAGCATATTTCTCCAAGCTTGGAGAGCCTCCATTCAGTCTCTGGGCATGGAGGCCTGCATGGCTTCTTGAGAGCAGTGGGAAAGTTTTCAGTTGTTTGGGGGATGTATAGCCTGGTCTGCGACTCCTCTGTGAGCTTGCTCTCTCATCCACACCCATGCTTCCGTAGGCTTCTGTTGGCTTTCATCTTGAATATACCTACTACATTAGGGACTCTTCCATGTCACATTAGCACCTGATACTTCCTGCATGTGACATCTCTGGCCTGGCTCTGTTGGGTTGTCATTTATCACTCCTGTCATTATTGTAATAAAATATCTGACAGGATAACCTAGAAGTAGGATATGTTCATTTTGGCTCAAGGTTCCTATTCAAGGTCAAGATCTTTTCAAATCAAAAGTCTTGTGTGCATGCACATAGAGGTTTCTGGTAGAGGGAGGGGCCCATATGGCCTTATGCTCATTTAGAGATTAGGGGAAAGCTTCAGATGTTGGTCATCATCTTCCATCTGGTTTGAGGGAGAGATTCTTTTGTTATTCACAACTATATACACCAGGCTAGCTGGCCCATGAATTTCTGGGGTATGTTGGTTATTATTATTATTATTTTTTTTTTTTTTGTCAACTTGACCCAAGCTGGATTCATCTGGGGACATGAAACCTCAACAGAGAAACTGCCTCCATCAGAATGACCTTAAGTGAGATTATGTGAGCATTTTCTTACCTAAGAGTTGGTGTGAGGGGCCCAGCCCACCAAGGGCAGTGCCACCTGTAGGTGGGTGGCTCTGGTGATATAGGAAAGCAGGCTAACCAAGCCATAGGGAGCAAGCCAGCCAGCAAGAAGAGTTACTCTGTTTCCATTATGCCTCTGAGGTTCTTGCCTTGAGTTCCTGCCTTAGTGGAATAAAGTCTGAACGCTGAAATAAACCTTTCTGTCCTAAAGTTGCTTTTGGTTATAGTGTTTGTTGTAGTGATGGAAACTTAGCTATGACATGGGAGGTTTTGTTTGGTTTGGTTTTGGCTCTTTACCTTACAAATCATCATGGGCGTGCTGGGATTACAGATGGACTCTTGTGTGCCTGGCTTCACATAGGTTTTAAGAATCCAAGTTCAGGTCATCATGCTTGTATGGCAAGTGCTTTACCCACGTGGATTTCCAGTTCCAAGTTCTTTGGTCTAAGTGTGTGCAGTATGGGATCTGCATCAAAACTGCTCCCTTGATGTGGACCTCGTCTAATCTTTCAGTTTTGAGTCCCATGCCCCCTAACAAAAGACCTCACGTTGTTCAGTGCATGCAGCTGTGGTGAGCACCAGGCTTTCTGAGGGAAGCCTGTCTCCCTCTGTGGGTTGTTAGCTTTGTGGCTTGTAGGACAGTTACTTCATCCGTCGATGCCTCCTTTTTCCTCCTAAGAAAAGCACCTACCTCCCAGGAAGCCCTAAGAGAGCATAAGCTGCTATTACTGCTCTCAGCAGCAGTGCATCTCAGCATGGATGCACTTAGGAAATAAAAGCCTTTTCGTGCACAAATTTGCATTCTCAAATGCATGCCAACTTCCCCCTAGGTATAGGACCTAGGGCCTTGTATGTACATTTTGAGCTATCACTCTACCACTGAGTTAGATCTCCAGCGCATCATCATTTTATAATTCATGGAATGGCACCGAGAGGGCTTTGCACATGCCAGGCACTCTACCACCTAGATACATCCTCAGCCACTATCCCCATCATCCCCATCCCCATCATAATCACCATCACTCTTTTACAATGTTCGGGATGGCACCCAAAGCCTTGGATGTACTAAGCAAGCACTCTGCCTCTGAGCTATATCCTCAATCCTCATCACCATCACCGCCACCACCGTCATCATCATTTGGTAATACTAACAATGGTATCCAGGTTCTACATGCCAAGGAAGGACTCTGTTATTAAGCCACACCCTATACCTTTATTTTTTTTAAAAAAGTTTTATTTTGACTTGAAGTCTCTTTATGTCATCCTGACTGGCCAGGATCCTAAACCCTCTTGTCTCAGCATCCTACATAGCTGGAATTACAGGAGTACAAGCACCATATCCAGCTGCTATCAGGAGCCAGCTAGGACAGGATAGGGTTAGCAGGTGGCCTTCCTGGAGTTGGCCCACCATTTCTGCCTGGTCTGCGATGGGTGAGCTCGATGGCAAGGTCTCAAGGAGACTTCACTTCAGGATTGCTTCTTGCAGCTGATATGCCTTTCCTGTCCTTATTAAATTAATATAATGATTCCTGGGCATTAGCCCACCCTATTGATCAGAGTTCCTGCATATCAACATAAAGATGAACTTTTATGAATTGATGCTGTTTAGATGAATTAATGATTCTACAGAATTCCTGATTTGATTCAAATATTTTTAGGAAGAAAGTTTTTAGAGCTGGTCTTAGTTGCTTTGTGTAGAGAGCCACACCCAAGCCGGCAGCCTCCATTACAAGATGGCGCCGGCAGCTGGTTTCTTCTCCCCTTAACACGTAGTCTGCGCATGTGCCTAGGGCCAGAGTGCGCTAAGTCTCAGCCCATCTGCGCATGTGCTAGGGCCAAAAAACGCCAAGTCACAGCCTATCCCGAGGTGTCTCATGAGGTAATGAGCAAACAGCCAATCAGAGATGAGCATGCCACTCCAGGGCATATATAAGCAGTGCTTTTGGGGGTGTGGGGGGTCGCCCTCTGGAAGATGGAATAAAGTATGGCTGCAGAAGGATCTTGGCTGTCGTCTGTGTGTCTGTCCTGCGCGCACGACAGCTTTGCTAGAAAGATGTAATAAAGTTAGAATCAAGAATACAATGTGCCCACTCCTCATGTGGTAAGTAAAGGCTGCATAATAAGAAATACAGTGAGCTTTCATAATTACACTAAAAAGAGAAATAGACTTGGGACTAATTTGTGTTCATGGAAAAACATTTAGGTTCAAGGATAAAGCCACAGGTGTGTACTATAATAAGACAAGGCCATGTAAAAACTGTTGCTTGTCTTATAATGAGCATATTCGAATGAAACACTTCTTTGAACTTAGTATCAACCAACATCCTTCTGTAACGCCCATCTATGTAATATTTTATCTCTGAAGTAATTCTCTAAAGGACGTTTTGCCTAAGAAGGTATAAAAAGGCCAGAGAAAAGAAATAAAGTTGTTAGTCGGATGGCTTGGCTCAGGGAGCTCTGCCCTATCCGTCTGTCTATCTATCCATGTACCTATCTATATATTCATCTACCCAAAATTATATGTCTTTTTGTCTGTACTCATGTGTGTAGGTATATGTGCATGTATGCAAGCATGCATGAATACTTGTGGAGTGTATGAGACAGGTGGTTGGGCCCAACAAAAATGTGAATGTGTTAGTATGTAAATGAGAATGTGAATATATGAAAACATAAATACATGTATGAACGTATATGTGTCTGTGCATATTTGCCTGTATGAAGCATCTTAATTCTTTTTCTTTCCTTCCTCTCTGGATCACAAAGAGTTGACCAGCCTAGCCAGAGAGCCTCTGGCTGCCTGGACAAGAAGAGAGTGATAGCAATAAATTTTTTATTTAGTGTCCCACTGCTAGGCCACAGGTATTAATCTCCCAAGCCAGTGGTTTTTAACCACAGAATAAGCAAGAAGGTATTTAGGATTTTTTTTTTTCTTTTTTAGACGTTATCAGCAAGCATTCAGTATAGTTAGAGAGCCAGACACCTTTAGTCTTTAAAGCTACCTCTGAGACCATCATTCTTTAAAACTATGTCCAACTCTGTGTACCGCTTCAAACGATTCCAGGCCAGGCTACAATGCTAAAAAACAATGGAGGGCCCTGAAGATACATTGTATGTGTTCTATCAATATTTCTTAGTTTAGACTTTCGAATATAAAAAAATTTTAAATATTGATGTATTAAGTTATCTCAAAGCTGTAATACTTATAATTCATATTGATACTATATATAACACATTTTGTCAAAAATAACTTTTCAAAACATAAAAAAGAAAACTGAAAAAGCCAGGTATGCTAGTGCATGCCTGCAGTCCTAGGTATACAGCCAGACCCAATCCCAGAAACAACAAAGATTGGAAGGTTTGCCGGTTAGTTTTTACCATCACTTGACACAACCTAGAATCACCTGAGAAGGAGAATCTATTAAGGAGTTATCTAGATCATATTGGCTTGAAGGCATATCTGGGTAGGATTATCTTGACTGTTGGTGTAGGAGGATCCAGCCCACTGTGGGGGTCACCATGCTCTAGGCAGAGTGGCTTGAACATCGCATGAGAAAAAGAAAGCTAACGAGGGTAAGCAAGCAAGGATCCATGCATTTAGCCAGGTAGTGGTGGCGCAAGCCTTTAACCCCAGCACTTGGGAGGCAGAGGCAGGCGGATTTCTAAGTTCGAGGCCAGCCTGATCTACAGGATAGCTAGGGCTACACAGAGAAACCCTGTCTCGAAAAAAAAGAAAAAAAAAGAAAAAAAAGGATCCATGCATTTATTCTCTGCTCTGGATATGATGCTTTAAGTCCCTCCCTTGACATTCCACAGTAATGGACTACAGCCTGGAATTTTAAGCCAAATATCTCTTTGTAAGATATTTTTTCCAAGATATTTTATCACAGAAACAGAAATGAGACAGTAGAGTGACACTGTTGATCTCCTGAAACTTGGATTAGCACCTCTGCTTCATACATTCTGCTCATCACTACAGCAATGACATTGTTTTACATGAGTGTGGCATCTAGAAGATTCTACAGTCTATCTATAAGACAACGAAAATGCAAAGAGGGAAACAGGTAGGCCCTTTCACTTAGTTCATTGTCTTTATTTAATTTTTGGAGATGGGGATCTTGCTATGTTGTGTAGGCTAATCTCAAACTCACGATCTGCCTCCTGCCAACCCAGTGCTAGAGTTACAGGCATGCGCCATCATACCTGCCTTCAAAGGTCTGTGGTCCTGTGGGCTGTGTTTTGACAATTACAGCCGAGGGCCACAGCCATGCTAATGATGCTTGCTTTGCTTTTATAAAACTGGAATTTAAATGTTTCTTGCCTTCAGGGAACTATGTATTCATTTCTCCGTCTTTTTAAATTGCTAATCACTCTTTGGCAGCTTTGTATTCTCACCAGGAGCAGTAATGGGGAAACAGTTTAACAGGTGTCTAGGAAAGTTCCTGGATATACACCCTCAGAAACTCTGAATTTGAGCCCTGGTTCCATTAGCTAGGTTACACTGAGCAAGGTACCTTTCCTTACTTGGTTTCCTTGTTCCAATAGAACAGTAGTTTACAATCTTCCTAATGCTGTGACTCATTCTTTTGCTTTTGGTCTTGTTGTTATTGTTGGTTTTGGATACAGAGTTTCTTCATGTATCCATAGCTGTCTTGGAACTCATTCTGTAAACCAAGCTGGCCTTGAATTCTCAAGAGACCTACCTGCTTCTGCCTCCCAAGGAATAAGCTACCACTACCTGGGGTGATGACCCTTTCGTACAGTTCCTCCTGTTGTGGTGACCCCCAACCATAAAATTATTTTTGTTGATAATTGATTGACTGTAAATTTGCTTCTATTTTAAACCATTATGTAGATATCTGATATACAGGATGTCAGATACTCAATCCCTGTAAAGTGATCATTTGAACTCCAAAAGGGTCATGCATGACCCATGGGTTGAGAACACTGCAAAAGAAGAAATAAATGAGCTCAACAGACCCTAGAGCCCAGTGGTCTGGGTTCCTTGGATACTCTAAACCTTTCTCATCTGATGTCTTTTCCATTTGTTACAGGCTAAAGTGTGCCCTCCAAAAATATATACATTGAAGTGCTGTTCTCTAATTTAAAGATGGGGTACATAAAGCAAAATGAAATCACTAAGGTGGGTCCCAATCCAATATGATGAAGGCCACAACAACAAAACAGACACATGCACAGCTGCACAGAGCCACAGGCATAGGGGGGTATAAAGGATGCTGTCAGACACAAAGAGAAGGGGCCCTCAGAAGATACAAGATGCCAACCCTTGCTACCAGATATCTTGGCTACTTGGCAGGCAGAGGCAGGAATATCACAATTTCAAGGCTACCCTGGGCTACAGAACAAGGTCAAGTCCAGCTTGGGTAACTTAGTGGGACCATATCTCAACATAGAACGTTAAAGGGTAGGAGAAGTTTGGGGAGATGGCTCAGAATGTGAAGTTCTAAGTCTGATCACCATATCCTGTTTTAAAAGCTAGTTGTGCTAATTAACAGTTGTCATCCCAGAGCTGGGGAGGTATAGAGAGGTGGATGCTCGCTTGCAGCACTCTGGCCATCCAGCCTAGCCCACTCTGTGAGCTTTAGGCCAATGAGAAATCCATCTCAAAAAAAAAAAAAAAACAATATCTTGTATCTGATAAAAGACACCCAAAGTTGGTCTCTGGCCTCCACTTGTGCATATACATGTGCACCTGCACACACACAATCCTCTATTTACACACAGTTTTAGAACAATAGAATTTGTGATGGAGCTCATTAGATGTGGCTGTGTAGATCATTCTTTGGCTGCTAACCAAGGGGCAGAGAAAGTGAGAAATCCTGGATGTATTACTTAGTTTTTCCATCGCTCAATCTTCAGTACCACAGAAAGAAAGGGTTGGCATGAAAAAGAGTGAAGGAAGGGGAAGAAAAAGAGGAATGAAAGAATGAAGGAAGAAAAGGAAGAAGAATGGAAGGGAAGAAGGAAGGAAGGAAAGGAGGAAAGAAAGAATGACCAAATGAATGAAGGAGTGAAGATTGGTTGCTGACACATTATTTTCTCAGGCTTCTACTCTGCAGAAATATGAGAAAATACATTTCTGTTACACTGGCCACCAGCAGCTCTTTGTCACACGACCCTGGAACAGAAATGCGCTGTCCATGTATTCTGCTGGCCTGAGACTAGGCACCATCCACAATCTGTTGCACTGGGCCCCGACTTATCTCTATGTTGTCGACATAATTCCCTGCGGGAGAGTGAATGACCACTGTGTAATCTTCAAGAAAGAATCCACAGTCTAGGCAGCTTCTGGTGTGCAGCACTAAATTGTGACTGCAAAGCTCGTTTTCTTTGGCTGCTAGCCAAGAGAGGGGCACAACACTGGGAGATTGCGGGTGTTTTGGGGTTACTTTTCTTGCTGTGATAACCAACTGGGAACAAATTGAGGCTTACTGTCCCTCAATTTTTGAAGGTATAGCTATAAACGTGAAGAAATCCTTTCCTCCTCAAGTTGCTTTTGGTCATGGTGTTTCATCGTAGCAGTGGAAATGCTAAGACAAGAGATGGATGCTGGTGCTCAGCTCACTGTCTCCTTCTTCTTCAGTCTAGGACTCCAGCCTGTGCGATGGTGCTGCTTACATTTAGGATAAGTTTTTCTTCCTCAATTAACACAATCTAGAAACTCTTTCACAGAGATGTGCAGAAACATGTCTCCTCTGCTGAATCCCGCTAGGTTGACAATCGATACTATCACAGACCTCTCTTTTTGTTTTCAGCTTTCTCTTACCAAATCACTGGTCTTTACATTTTTAAATAAGTGGCTTTTAAAATTATTATTATTATTATTATTATTATTATTACTATTTTTTTTTTTTTTAGGTTTTTCAAGACAGAGTTTCTCTGTGTAGCCCTGGCTGTCCTGGAACTCACTCTGTAGACCAGGCTGGCCTCGAACTCAGAAATCCACCTGCCTCTGCCTCCCAAGTGCTGGGATTAAAGGCATGCGCCACCACTGCCCGGCTTTAAAATTATTTTTAATTATATGTATTCCTATGTGTTTATGTGAGAGTATACACATGTGCGTGCAGTGCCTGCTGAGGCCAGAAGAGGGCACCAGATACCCTGGAGTTGGAGTAACAGGAAATTGTGACCCTCCTGATGTGGGTGCTGGGAACCAAAGTTGGGTCCTCTGATAAGCCATGGCTCCAGTCCCTCTTTCCATTTTTAACACATATAAATTATACATATATATGTATGTATATACATATATACATATGTGTGTGTGTGTATGATTCTTACTTTTCCCCCTCTGTGACAAAACATCTGACAGAAGAAAGTAAAGAGGCGAAGGTTTATGGTTTCAGAGAGTTTTAGTTGATCAAGATAAGAAAGGGCCAGTGACTTGGTGTCTTAGGGTTTCCATTGCTGGGAAGAGACACCATGACCAAGGAAACTCTTATAAGAACAACATTTAATTGGGGCTTGATTACAGGTTCAGAGGTTCAGCCCATTATCATCAAGGCAGGAAGCATGGCAGCGTCCAGGCAGACATGGCACTGGAGGAGCTGAAAGTTCTTTATCTTGTGCTAAAGGCAAGCAGAAGACTAGCTTCTAGGCAGCTAGGAGGAAGGTCTCTCAAAGCCCAACCCCGCAGTGACACACTTCCTCCAACAAGGCCATACCTCCTAATAGTGCCACTCCCTGGATCAAGCATATTCAAACCACCACACTTGCTTTCATCTCTGTTGCTGTGACAACATACCGTGCCAAAAACCAACTTTGGGGAAGTCAGACTTATTTGGGGGAGATCATAGTAGCAAAAACTTGAAATAGCTAGTCTCATCATAGCCATAGTAAAGAACAGAGGAGATGCATGCTCACTTGCTTGCTTGTTTGCTTGCTTGAGCTCAGCTTGATTTCTTTATTTTAATACAGACTAGAACTGCCTGCCCCGAATAAGGACTGGTGCTACCCATTGTGGGCTGAGTCTTCCCGCTTCAATTAACATAATGAATACAATCTCTATAGTCATGCCCACAGGACAACCTAATGTAGATACTCCTTCTTTGAGACTCTTTGCCAGATGATTCTAGATTAAGTCAAGTTCACAATTAAAGTTAACCATCATAGGCGTTCTGTGGCATCTTTGGTGGATCAGGGATCAGAGACAATAGGAATGGAAATGGCACCAGGCTATACACAGCAAAGGACCCACTAGTGATCGACATCCATGAGCTATATGCCCCATAATTTCCCCAAACAGTGTCACCAGCTGGGGATCAGGTGTTCAGGAGCATGAACCTGCAGGGAACATTTCCGTTCCATAAACAACAGATGTGAGTAGGGTATCCTCACACACGCATCCAGCACTCTTCCAGTACCATCTCGCTTTATCCACTTACATCCTTCCAAATCTCAGCTCTGGGTTTTAATCCCTTTTCACGGACCCCTGTGAGAGCCAACTGATGAGCTGTGATGCCCAAGGCCATTCAGAACCGGGATGTTGTTGAGAGCTGTCAGATCAGTACATACTTGTACAGAATGTGAAAATGAGCTAGCCCCATGGAAGAGGACCCAGAGAAGCAGCTGGTAAAATTGGCCCCTAACAAATACACAAGTGTGCTTCTAAAAATACAGGGGGCGACTCAGACCTCAAGTGGCAGGCCAAAAACTCAACCAGATTTGAAAACAGCAGAGCACAAAAAAAAAAAAAAATTTGAAAACAGAAAATATAGGATCTTTTAAAACAATCAAAAAATTGTTGAGCTGAGTCAGGTGTGAGCTGAAGTTTTGGGAGGTGGGGGGTGGGGGGTGGGGGGGGCGGGCGTATACTGTAAAAGCCTACCATGTATTAAAGATTCTGCAAGGCGGATTGACTGATTAGGACTTTTAGAATTGTGAAGAGTTAGCATGTTTTAGACTGAGGAGTATATTTTCTTGGGCTGTCTCTAGAAGTCTTAATTAGCTACTCATTACCTTTGTGTTTGACCTAACAACTTTATGACAAGCAAACCCTTTTTGGAATGTACCAACGGACCCCTGGCTGCCACCAACCCATAGGCTAAGAATGTCATCAGACAGCAGCTGAGGCCTGAGATGTCCCACTCTACCAAGTTCCCACCAATGCAGGCTTTTTTTTTTTTTTTTTTTAAAGTACCTTGGTTTATGATTTTCTTTTTTCCATTACTATAAAAGTTTCACTAGTGCTACACTTGGGCCATGAGAATCTTTGCTCCTAGGCCAGGGGCACCCATCCTTGGACCCAGAATCAACTAACTCCTATTCCCTTTGAGGCAAGATTTTTTTTTTTTCTTCACATCAGCACAAGGACGTGGTTGGATTCCAGTGTAGGAGCTCTGAGGCAGAGACAGGCATGTGGTGAGCTCAGCTACATGAACTTCAAGCCTCACATTCAGCTAAGAGTACCTGCTCAGTACCAGGCCATGTTCTGGCTCTGGGGACACATTATGGGAGGAGAGTAAGGTACAAAGGCAGAGGTGTCAACAACAAGCCTGTTACTAGTGAGAAGTGAAACCTCTAAAAGAAATGCAAGTAATATGCAAATAGAGAAGGCGGTGTTATCTAAATGACCTGTTTAAAAATGTCCCACTACTGCAGGGGACAGGGGTACTTTTGAACTTCTATCCTAGTCCAGCTCTTTAGTTGCACTTCCATTCTTAAGAGTGTCTTTTTCTTAATAAACTGCCTTTATTTTATCATTCTTCAGATGTCCTTGGCACAAAGCTGGAAATATCAGCAAATGCTGTCCATACTCAGAACCACACACGTTAAAAAAGCAGGAGTGAAAGCAGGGTGGTGGTGGCGCACGCCTTTAATCCCAGCAGTTGGGAAGCAGAGGCAGGCAGATTTCTGATTTCCTGATTTCGAGGCCAGCCTGGTCTACAGAGTGAGTTCCAGGACAGCCAGGGCTACACAGAGAAACCCTGTCTTGGGGAAAAAAAAAAATAGGAGTGAAGAAAATAAGCCTATTCTGTAGAACAAATAGGAAGACACTGACATGGATTAGGGAGACAGAGTTGGAAGTAGGGTAGACGCTTTTGAACAATATGGACAGGCCTGAGAAAGTCAGAGTATTTTCTGGATTTCTGAGGGAAGAACATTCCGTGCATGTTGTGGTTTGCATGTGAACCATCTCCCACACACTCATATGTCTGAACACTTGGTCCCCAGTCCATGGTGCTGTTGGAAAAGATTAGATATCCTCTAGAAGGTGTAGCCTTCCTGGAAGAGGTATGTCACAGGGTGGGGGGTGGGGTGGGGAGGGCTGAGTGGGTGGAGGAAGCGTGGGGGCAGCTTTTGGGGGCTTATTGCCTGGCCCCATTTCCTGTTCTCTCACTTCCAAGCTGCTAAGCCTGCTTCACGCTCCTGTGGCTCTGCTTTCTCCGTCATACGCTACTGTGCCACTCTCTGGAATTGTGAACCAATAATAAAATAAAATAAAATAAAATAAAATAAAATAAAATAAAGACCTTTCTTCTCTAACTTGCAGTTTTGTCAGGGTACTTCCATGCAGCGACTGAAAGTAACTAAATACACACAGAAGGCTCAACCAGTACAAACGCTGTTTGGCCGAGTTTGTGTAATAAGAGAGAGGCCAAGAACTAGAACTAGAACTAGAGAACTAAAAGATTGTAGAGCAGCTATTTCCTGTTCTTTGTCCAGGGCACCAAAAGCTAGAAATGTCAGCACATGCTCTCCATACTCAGATCCATAGACTAAAACAAACAAACAAGCAAAACAAAACAAAACAAAAAAAAACAAAAACAAAAACAAAAACAAAATAAACCTGTAGAATAAATAAGAAAGAAGCTGATATATAACTTGGATTAGGGAAACATGTTGGAAGTGGGGTAGATTGTGGATCTTGACCTCCTGGGGGGCGTCGAATAATCCTTTCACAGGGGTAGCATATCAGATATCCTTCAGGTAGGATATTTGCATAACAGTTTGTAACAGTAACAAAATTACAGGTATGATGTAGCAATGAAAACAATTTTCCATTGGGGTCACTCCAACCTGAAGAACTTTATCAAAGGGTCACAACATTAGGAAGGTTGAGACCCACTGCCCTAGATGAATAAAAGGCCAGACAATGGAGTGGGTCCCCTTTAGGTAATCTTCACAAGTGTGTGGACTAGGAATCCCAAAAGGAATGCTGTAACTTGACACCACAGAGCACCAGCCCTTCTTGCTCTGACCAGAGCTTCTGACAAACTCTGACAAAGGCTGAACTCTGATTTGCATAGTTAATTTGCATGACCCTGATTTGCATAGTTCAGATTTGCATATCAGAGATTACACAATTGGAAATTGTGTGTAAGCAGCTCAAGCTAACCTCCCAGCACTGTATACTTGCCAATCTGGACTGTCTGTCTTTACATTGTGTGAATTATTACACAAAGAAATTCACCATGCTGGTTGGAGCATCTCCCAGTGGGATCCCCTGCAGCCCATTGCCCATTCTAATTGTTGTCCAGCCTGTTTCCTTCTTACAGTGCACTTGGTAAATGATTCCAAGTCTAATCTAAAGGATGAATTCATTCCCAATATCATAGTAGCTGGCCCCAGCCTGTCCATTACAAACGAGAAGACAAAAGGATGTAAAAGTGGGTTCATAAGTGTTTTGCCACTCTTGACAAAATACATGAAGTTTGTTTTTGCTTCAGATTTCACTTTATAGTTCATTGATCTGTGGGCGAGCCTCAAGAACATTTTCTTGACTAATGATTAATATGGGATGGTCCTGCCTCCTGGAGGCAATGCTACCCCAGAGTCCATTGTCCTGGGAGTGTTTAAGAAAACGGGGTGAACAAGCCTGTGTTCCTCCATAGCCTTTGCATCAGTTCCTGCCTTGGGTTCCTGCCATAACTTTCCTGGATGGATGAATGACCACAGTAAGGTATAAAATGAGATAAAATTCTTCTCCCTGGTTTTTTTTTTTTTTTTTTTTATTCCAAAGATGCTTTTGGTCATGATGTTTAATCACAGCAATAGGAAAATGACCAATACACTCATGAAACTATGGATCTGCCAATGAGCTGAGCCACTAACGATTTCATGATTGCCACTGATTGCATGCAAGCCTTTATTGATCCGTATCCATTAGTAGCTGATTGATAAAGTTTGTACCCTCAGGATTGACGTCCATCAATATGCTGACCCTCAGCTCTCAGGCTCCACAATCCCTCCACAGGATGACTCACTGAGGAGGCAGGAGCCTTCAGGATCCGCATCCATCAAGGGGCTCACCTCCCAGAGTTCCACCTCTATGGGCCGCCACACTGCACCCCAAGCCTTCCCGACATGAGCTGTGGGAGGAGCCAGCCCATCCTTTAACTTTCTGGGTGGGCTCTGGGGAGGTGGGCTTCATGATGGTTCGTTCTTGCAACGACTCAGGGGGCCACAGGATGTTGGATGTGTCCAGTGTGTCTGGATGTCTGTGAAGGTGTCTCTAGAGCAAGGGGGCATTTCATGAGGAAAAAAAAAAAGGTTAAAGCCTTTTTCGTAACCAGGAAGCCTAAAAGGAGTAGAAACAAGAGGAAGGGGTATTCACTCCTGCATGACCGTTCAGCTGAGCTGTCTCAGCTCATCTTCATCCATTCCAGAGGGCAGATCATGAGTTTTGTCACCCACGGTAACTACATAAGACAATTCTTCATAAGGAATATATGCATATATAACACAGTGCTATACATGTAGCATAATATATGAAACATAATAAACATGGAATGTTTTACATGTACTACATATGTTTTACATGTGTTACAGATTAATAACACGTATGTATATAAAATATATATACATGCATAGGGATATGAACTGTGAGGCCTCAGATCTCTGGAGAACTCTGACTCATGTCTTTGACATCCTTTAATCTTTGATCTAAAGCAGCAGTTCTCAACCTATGGGTCTTGACCCCTTTGGGGGGGGTCGAATGACTCTTTTAACAGGGGTTGCCTAAGACCGTCAGAATGTTTACATCATGATTCATAAGAGCAGCAAAATAAGAGTTATGAAGTAGTAACGAAAATAACTGTGTGGTTGGGGGAGTGTCACCACAACATGTCAAACTGTATGAAAGGGTCACAGCATTAGGAACGTTGAGAACCACTGTTTTAAAGGGTCAGTCCCTACTCTCTAGAGCGCACACACACACACGTGTGTGTGTGTGTTCCAGAGATAAAATATATAAAATATATAATAGTAATATATAGTAGAAAGAGGTCTCAGGCAGGAAAGATGAAAATGACCCAGGCAAGCAATGATGGCAGCTTTGATGCAAGCAAGTACAGGTGCTGAACACAGATGACAAACTTTGAGGAAGTGAATCATCCAATAACCAGTCTATGACATGGGGAGCCTAGAATAACTAATGTGCGTGTGTGTAGCGGTGCGTGTGTGTAGTGGTGTGTGTGTGTGTATGTGTGTGTGTGTGTGTGTGTGTGTGTGTGGTGTGCTATGTGTGTACATATATAAGCTGAGCTAGTACACACATGTGCAGAGGCCAGAGAGGACAGGTGTCTTCTTATACTCTCAACCTTATTCCCCTGAAACAAAGTCTCATCTTGGCTACGTTGGCAGCCAGCAAGCCATAGGATTCCTACTGTTCCAATCTTCTGCCCAGTGCTGTTTGTGGCACCCATTGGTTAGGCCACACCCAGCTTTTTAGTTAGGTGTCGGTGTCGGGGATTTAAACTCAGTTCCCTACAGTGTCACAAGAAGCACTCTTGGCCATTGATCCCCCCCTCCCCACACACACCTATGGAATAGCTGGCAGTGTTTACAGGGAATGCTGTGGAAGTGGGTGATCCCTTAAAGGATCTGGAGATGTGTAGACTAATGAGAGGGGAACAGGAAGGGGAAAGAATGGGAGGAAGGGAGGGAGGGAGGGAGGGAGGCAGAGAGAGAGAAAGAAAGGGAGGTAGGGAGGGAGGAGAGAAGGAGACAGAGAGGGAGGGAGGGATGGGGAGGGAGGGAAAGAGAGAAGAGGGAAGGAGGAAAGGAGGGAGGGGGGATAGGAGGGAAATGACAGAATGTTGGGAGAAAGAGAGAGATAGGGAGGGGGGGACATCTAGGTCATTAATGCAGAATACTTCAGGGTGTGTCTAGTAAGATGTTTCCAGAGAAGGAAAGATCCGCCCTAGATGTCAGCAGAGCTATCCCATGAGCTTGTCCCTCCAATTAAACAGAAATGGAAAAGGAAGAAGTTAGGCAAGCGCCAGCTTTACACGCTCTCTGCCTCCTGATCAGCCAAGACATGAACGGACAGCCTCCTCTCACTACACACAGGGGTGGGTCCCACCACCATACCTTCCCCACCATGATGGACTGTACCCCCTGGACTGTGAGCCAGAATAAATCCTTCCTTGTTTCTTGTTAAATATTTGAACCTAATATACAATCTCCATTTCACTCACCTGTCCCCAGATTTAGCTCAACTATAGTTGGAGAATCCTCCCTTTGTGGACTGTGCTAGTGCAGTGTAGGAACTTTCATCATTAAAATTTATATATATATCATAGGAAGTAAGTTTGGCAAGGCAGCTTGTGGTTAAAAGCCTGTACTAAGCTTGCAGAGGACCTAGGTTCTGTCCCCAGCCCTGGGTGACACACTACTGCTGGTAACTCTAGCTCCAGGGGATCGGATGCCCTCTTCTGGCCTTTGTAGACAATTGCACTAAAGTACTCAATGGTCCCACCCAAGATACACAGATACATATAATTAAAATTAATTATAAAAAATAAATTGTAGGAAGGGCCATTCTGTATTGATGTTTCCTAAAGCAGAGACTGGGAGTCAGGGCAGCCTTTAAGTATGTGGGTTAGCGCTCTCGTAGTCCTTAGAGTCTCTCTGACCAGGCAGTGAATGTTCAAGGGGAAAAGGCAGCTGAGGAAATGGAGGTGGCGGCCAGTATTTACCACCTCATCATTTATTTATTTAGAAAGATTGCCTGCTCTCTCTGCTAATCTTCATATAACATGCCTCATTGCCCTCTACAGGCCCCTGGAGGGCTCTCCTAGCATTTGTTTGGTTGAATTCGTTCTTGAAGTCCTGTTTTCTGGTTGCTCATTACTTGCTTGCCTGGAAATGCTAGAAAGTGAGCAATAGGAGAACTGAGCCTTTAACTCATTCGTCCTCACTAGTGACAAACCTAGGGTGCCACTGGCGTTCACAGTTAGAGGCTGAAAAGAAAATGCCATTCATATGTTTTGTTTGGAACTGCATGCTCATTTTTTTTTCTATAACTATGAAGATTGCCTGCCCAAAGCATGTTAGTTAGTTATTCATCTTAAGGCAAATACCCAAGAGGAGGTGGGGCTAGAGAGGTGGTTTGGTTGGAAGTGCTTGCTGCTTGGCTAAAGGACCTAAGATTGTTTCCCAGCACCTAAGTCAGATTGCACACAAGTGCCTATAACACCCAGATCCAGGGCATTTGATGACCTCTTCTGGCCTCTTCAGGTACTGCACTTACATATACATGTGCTCACATACAGGCCAGCTAGATCCCACCACCCAACTTGTACCACCTCCCAATAATGCAAACAAATTGTGAATCTCAGTGTATGGATCTAGAGATGAGGTCAGATCTCTCGTGATCTAATTCCCACAAAAGATTGGGTCCACCTGCTTAGAATCAAGCTTACATCACATGAGCCTATTGGAACACTTCGTATCAAAACTATGACACAGGTTAAGGTGTTAGGTACTAGAAGCTTGTGTATAGGGCCCCACTCTTACAGGACACCCACATCATAGTGATGTCTGTCTTTAAAAGACCCATCCTTGCCTGGAAAGATGGCTCAACAGTTAAGAGCACTGACTGCTCTTCCAGAGATCCTGAGTTCAAATCCCAGCACCCACATAGTGCCTTCTTCTGGTGTGTCTAAAGACAGCTACTGTGTATTTATATACATTAAATAAATAGATAATTAAAAAAGACTCCCTCCCTATTGGCCAACCAATGTCTGACTTAACTCCATGAAAAAGAGCCCATGCCCCTATACTGCCTGGATGGCAGGAACCAGAGAGACTGGATAGCCCAGAGACTTGGGTCAGTGACTTGTCCAGTCCTCATCAGTGAGGCTTCCTCTGGAGGCAGATGGGAACAGATTCAGAGACTCACAGCTAGGTATTATGTGTGGAGAGAGGGAGAGGGAGAGAGAGAGAGAGGGAGAGAGAGAGAGAGAGACAGAGACAGAGACAGACAGAGACAGACAGAGAAACAGAGAGAGACAGAGACAGACACACACACACACACACACAGAGAGAGA